>AWOL01S0080822.1:43363-65475 GCA_000715115.1 Nicotiana otophora | reverse complement strand
TTTTTATATCTTCAAATCAGAATAGTAAAATTCAGAAGGAGTAGAAAACTACACAGGTTTTAATCTCCACAAACAAAATACAGAATATAAAAAAAATTAATTTCCTTAAGAATGTTATAATTCTGTATTGCTGTAATAAACAATTAAACTTTCTGAAAAAACAAAACAGAAAGTTAGTAATACTTGTTTAACGAAATAGATTTTGAAAAACAAAAGACAGTATAGGAATAAATCGAGCCCACTGAATACACAGTGTGTCCTTAAGGAAATTATTCCCCTCAAGTACCCGAGGTGCTGGAATATATCCTCCCAAGATAGAACGATTTAACTCACCAGTGTATTGGTACCAAAAACTCTGATGAACTGCGAACCACTAAGAAAGATTCTGGGATTCAAATAGAGTTGCTGGCATTGTTTCTGAAAAGGTTATATTTAAAATAATCCGGAAAAGAAAACGGGCCTGACCGAACCGGGTCGCGGGTCATGGGTTATTCCGGATTGAATTTTTCGTTAATTATTTAATTAATTAATTAAATAATTGGAAGGAATTTTGTCCAAAAAGATTAATCAATCAATCTTTGACCGAAGCCGAGCGAGCGACGACGATGACGACGGTGCGAGGCTTGCCTTTTTTAGGCTTGCCTTTTTTCTTAACTCTTTAAGAGCTAGAAGAAGAGCAATTATATATATACCCATCAAAAGCCTTTTCTTCCTCCGATATGGGACAATGTCCCTTTCTCAAGGGAAACTCAAATATTTTATTTTTTCTCCATTTCTCATTCACCTTCTTTAAGCTACACAAGCTTAAAATCCCAACAAGTAAGACGTGAACGATTCTACATGCTTAAGTTGGGAGAGGAACAAGCAGCATCTACTTGTAGAAATTTTGACATTAGGAGGAAGGAGAAATTCCTAACAAACAAAGATTATCTTTCAGGTGAGGATATATTATTGAGTGCTCCTGTCCTATTAATTGACAAGAGTGGGTTGCTCTAGTGGTGAGCACTCTCCATTTCCAACCAAGAGGTTGTGAGTTCGAGTAACCCCAAGAGCAAAGTGGAGAGTTCTCCAGGAGAGAGCCGAAGGTCTATCGGAAACAGCCTCTTATACAGGGTTGTTGTTAATTTTGTAGTGTATGATGTTTTAATTTAATATGAAAGCTAATAAAATTATCAAAATTAATGTGTACCATATATTCGCATAACACGTCATATTTATTTATAAAATAAAGCCTATTCACAACATATAATATATAATCGATAACTAATAATGGGTGATGATGCATAATACATAACATATCACGGATAAATCTATTCAACAATGCAGTATTTCTAAATAACAAAAATCATTAGTAAATCACATATCAGCTTTAGACGATTACCTTACTTTTCATCTTCATTAAATAGTTCTTTCAGATGATATCTCTCATAGTGTTCTCTATATTATTCCAACTCTTTCAATAGTGTTTTCAGAAAATCTTTGGCTTCTTTGAGGTTAAACTGTAGCTACAACACTGTGGTGTTCGGCTAATTAGTAGCCGGCTCATCGATCCACCTAAAATAATCGCAAGCCCCATTATCCTACGTACAACATATAAAATGTAATTATCATTGACTGGTCAATAACACGTATCATAGGTATATATTACTACAGAAAATGTACTTACTTTTGGAAGTTTACAACCCCAAAATTTTCGACAAATCTTCAACTTATGGTACTCTTCATTCACAACCGCAAAGATCGTATTCTATAGAACCGTGTGAATTTTGTGACGCTAGCGACATAGCTAATCTAAAATAGGAAGCTAAAGATGAGAAAAAATGGAAGACAAGTTGAAGAAGATAGGCAAAATGAGGAGTGGAGAGTACTATGGACACACAGGACACATAGAGCGTATATGCCAGTGCATTATACGCCCCAAACATGACCTAATGCCAATAAGTGTAGGAATCTGTTTGAACACAATGTTACCAATTGAACTTAAAATATCAAAACAAGGTAAAAGTTTAAAAAGGTTAGATTAGATCATGCTAGCAAAAATAGTATTATCTCGTTCGCGAACACGGCTTCAGATTTTTACGTTTTTTTAACGTAGAAGAACAACATCTACAGTAACCTTTTTTCACATGGAATAATTTTTCTTTTTTGACCATTACCTTATTCATATACAAGTGCGGATAGCAAATGTCTGTTCGAAGTTCAAACAGCAAAGAGCACGTACTCAAGGCATTTATCTCTCAATTTTCTCTGACTTTCGTCCATAAAAGTGAGGGAAGCTATTTCTCTTTTTAGTGAGAAGTGTTTTTCTTATAAAATATTTTCTGGAAAATGACATTTTCATGAAAAGTCGGTCAACATAAATCATATCATGACCAAATGCCTAACTATACATAAGTACTAGTTAGCTATTCTCAATTCAAAAGGCAAACAACTATCCTCAATTCAAACAGCAAAGAGCTAAATCTTCTGCTATTTGTGCCAGTGACAGTAGCCAGTTCCTTCTTAAGAAATTGTCACCTTTCCGTAGTGTATAAAGCACGTTCAACTCAGAGGTTATGATATGTATTATGTATCAGGGAGAAATTTGAGAAACTTATGAATCTTAAAATCTCATTCTAAAACAAGCATTCCACAAAACTCTTTGTATATAATATATACATGATATAGAGTTTTCAACACAAACATGAAGCTGGAATGGGAAATTATAAAGGCAAATCAGTGAGCCTAACTCCTGGCAGCCTGAAGCATTTCAACAATAAGTGTCTTCACATCCCTGCAAATTTGATATAGGGAAGATTTACTTTGGAAACATGGTAGACATGTCAAAAATAATATAGCAGACAAAATTACGCTTTTTTTAGGACCTCAATTTAAGAAAACAGTGTCTATAACAAAAGCAACGAGAGAGAGAGGAGAAACTTGAGAAAATTTCCCAAACAAACTTCCGCCTATGCTCATTTATGTAATTAGAATTGGTCTGCCTAACCTTGAGAACATAAATTCGTAGTTTGTTTAACACTAGCGTAATTACTAATTCGTGATCATTAAACATTATTTCTCTTTCCAATACTGAGATTCTTCATTAAACATTATTTCTCTTTCCGATACTGAAGATTATTTTGGACACATTAGTTTCCATCCCAGTAAAAGTGACCTTTCTTTTTTATCCAACAACTAAAACTAATACTATAAACTAATACAATTATATTCAAACTTCATTGACATCTTACCAACTAATTGTTCAACCTTTCATATTTAAAATTTTCCTATTCAAATCAGTTATTCAAATACCTTACTCTTGATAATAGGGCATGTCGATTAAGTCTGGTTTATTGGAATGGAGCATATCTTAAGGATAAATCAACTATCCAAAAAACTATCAAGCTGACAACCCAATGCCGCAGAACTAAATATAAACAATGTTGTAGCTAAAAGAATCCATACAATCAATCAAAAGAATTATCTACAGGAAGAGGAGACTACCATGCCTGGATAATAGATCATTACTTCTTTGAGCTCCTAATGTGAAAGGTTTATTTCACATCTACCAGGATGATTTTAACGCTCTCATTACCAGGGGTTTTATTAGAAATATCACCGTAGTGGGTCACAAAATCATGGACAAATACTTTTTTTTTAATAACTTGGCATTCTTCAAGAGTGAAATAGCATGTCTTGTGAACAAGCTCAAAGTGGTTCCAACCTTCTGGAGACTAGGACACGATCCTACATGTGTCTACTCAAAGTACTATTTTTCCCAAGAACACACTAGTTAAAACATTAGAACCCAATCCAAAGAAAACAAGAGCAACAAATAAAATTTAATACATTAGACATATTGCATCAGATAAGGGGAAGAGAAAAGGAAGCAGAAAAGGCGATCTATGTGAATTATACACTCACCGACTCACTACAAAAATTTTGTGATAGAACTTTCTGGACTTACTTTCTGTCTACAGCACGTCTGGGAAATGGAACTCGAAGCTTGAAAGTGTTCTTTTGGTAGCCAGCCTGAAATTAAAAATCAAAGTATAACCATACATTTCAGGCTCATACTTGAACAGCAAAAACCACTTGTCTTAGCAAAAGAAAAGAGTCATCTGCACTTCCTCAGATAGGCATTTCTTGACATTTAACAGCCAATTTTCCTAAAAAAAGGATTTGAGATGCAATTTACATATTTTGAAACAGACAGAGTCGTAGAATCTCATAAGTGCAGGCTTCTCCACTACTTAAACAAAAGGGAACAAAATATTTATAGAAAAAGTTAAAACAGACCCAACATAAATAACATTGGAGATGGTAATAGAAGCCTCACCTTGACATTAATACCAAGACTGTCTACATCCAACATGTACGCAAAGTCCACCTGAACAACAAACTCAAAAGTTCTTAATTTAGGAGTGAACGCCTTACAACTTATGTCCAGTAAAACTAAATTAATCGTAACTAATTGACAGTAATGTGAAATTTCAATGGTCTGCAAGTGCAACAAAAACCATGCATCACTTCCAGGCACCAAATCCTCAAAGGCCCTACAGCACCTAAAATTTCGATACATGGGCATACCTCATTTTTGGGGCAAGCTATACGTTATGTTAATCAGATGGAAGACAATCAAGTTATCAGAGCCTTTATGGAATAATGCATTCCTGCATTTCCAATCCATTTAAAAAACGCGATCTTTTGGGTGTTCGCTCTAGTCATTTGTTAATTAGGCAAACTAAGTTTGGAATCCATAAGTATTTTGGTATTAAAAATTCTCCCAGGCTGTCCAGTGATAAGTGGAGTAATGCATCTTTGCATTTCCAAGTGAAAAATCCAATCTTGTGGTGTTGGCTCTGTATTTAATTAACTTTGTTTTTTGTGGATTTCATCATAAGTTCCTGGTATAAAAAAATTTCCCAGGTCTCTGGTAGTTGAGCATCATTGGAGAATAAATATAAAAAAGTTCCAAACATTACCAGAACCGATGTTGAGTGCTGCACAATTAGCTTGGTATCCTCAGCATGATCTTTATTCATATGTGACTGACAAGAAAATTAAAGGAATGAAAAGAAATTACCATTTATAAAGAAGAAAGCACATAAAGTAGACAATGAACATCAGCATTTCTATACCATTATTGGCTTTGAGAATTGGTATATTGGATCTATTTTTGCTGTTCTAAACTCCTCTTTGCTAAATTCTGTGAGCATTCAAGAGAGACAATTATTGCAAGAAAGAAAAATAAATATTGCACCCCAAAGCAACAAAAAGAAATGCCAAATATTAGTAGTTCACAATTTTGTCACTGTCTTGCATTTCCTCGAATACTGCGCAGGGGAACATGGAAATATAATGGGATTTGACAAATTAGCATTAGCAAATCAGATGTATGTTTTACGAGCTCTTCTTCAGTCCATATGGTCGAAGGGATGTAATAAGAGGCCCCAAATCAAATATCAATTGTGGGGCTAGGGGGAGAACGGCAGAATGCTATGTGGAATAAGGGTGAGACAGTAGTAACAAAAAGGAGGCGACGTCAGTAGTCAACACAAACCTCCAGATCCCAATATAGCGGTTGCAACTCCTGATACGTAACGTACAATTCTGGGTTCAATGCGCATGAATTGGAAGTCACCGAAGTCAACCTTCACAAAGGTTCAGCTAATTACACGAGATGGACAGAAAAAGGGACATCTATGTGAAATGCGCAACGCCACAGTCTAGAAAGAGGTGACTAAAGTTACCCAAAATGCCTCGGGATGCCTAGCCAAATATGCAGCTCGAATACCTTCTTTCTCTGTTTTCGGTACCTATGATATCCATCAAAAGAATAAATTGACATGAATTTCCTGGCATATGAAGAAAGAGCTCATAGAAAGAAATTTCTCTCGAACTGACAGCTTACAGGAACAGCATCACCATGCACTGTTATTACTAAGTCAGTCCTATCTTCAGGATCCCTTGCAACAAGCAATGAGCATTTGGAATTAGCTAATAGGTCCTGCACTAATCACCGAGGTTCAAATCAAAACCACAGTTCTGAAAAGGAGAATGGAAAAGCGTAAAAATATATAAATACAGGAAGAATGGCACACAGAGTCTCAACATTTTCAGGATAATCAGTGATATATTGACATAGAAAATAGAATATTGATGTCAGCATTTTTGTTTCTTTTTACAAATTCAAACAATATCTTGAATAGGCTTAGAATTGAAATCCAAACTTAATAAACAAACCAAAATATAAGGAGATCAGACATTTGTAGAATAAAGTTTCTATCATTCCACTTCGGTAACTGCAGAAATTTAAGCACTTCTAACCACCAGAGATGATAAAATGAACCTTGGTGTGAACTGCCAAGTCGCTAACTGCTAATATTGGAGATCCATCGGCATCACATGCAAAATCAACCATGGAACCTGAAGGATAGCCTTCATACTTCTGCACATGATAGAAGGCATTGTCGGAATAAGGGCGTCTTATAAAGATTCCATTGTTAACTTTGAAACTTTTTCTGTAATGACTGTCAACTGTGAAATTATGGAGCAACAAGTACATAACATTCAGATCACTAATCAAAAAAGAAACATTCGGATAATGACCCAATATGTTCTCCTGTTTCATTTCATGCACTTGCACAGTTTGATAGAAAGAAAGATGATGGACTAGGCCCAAGATGGGGCACCGAACAAGGGGGCGGATCTATGTAGGGCATTGGGGGTGGCATGGCACCCGGACACTCGGATAAATTTTCATGTGTATTGGCATTTCACACAAAAATGTTGATATATTTAAGAAGTGGCACCCAAATCATAAAATAACCATTGGGTGCCATGGTTGAAGTGCGGAAATTCCAAGGGCAAGACCTTGGATCGAGACTCGCTATTATATTTATCTTTGTCCCTACTTGCTCCCTCATTCCTTTTTCTTTCTTTTATTTCTTTTCTCGGCTCCTTTCTTAATTTATTTTATTTCTTCATCTTGATACTTCCTCTCTCTTCATGCAATCCATTTTTATTACTTATTTTAAATTATATATTTGCTTCCTTTTTTCTTTTTATAGACCTTCAAAAATTCGTATGAATGTGATTTTAATAAGTTTCTCTTTTTTATCCATCTGTGATATTTTCTTTTTTGATTTTCAAATTTTTTCAGAATGATGGAATCAATAAACATAATACTAATCGGTGTCTTTGCTAATTTAAATTTTATTCTATTTATGTTTTTTAATCACATTATTCAGTAGGATTTGGATCGAGAGAACTAAAATGAAATGGACAAAACTTATATGGTTTGGTGCACGTATTTATTTATACACCAAAAATCGTGTAAACCGAATCGAATTAATTCAAATGCATTGAACCGACCTGACCCGAATTAATTCAAAACGGATTGAACCGATTAAATGTACACCTTAATTCAATCTCCTTCACTAGTGGTAGGTTTGTATTAAAGATAGTAGCACCCGTAGTAATCAAATCCTGGATCCACCTCTGACCGAACAATTCTGTCAAGAATTCCCTTCAAATCACAGTTGTGGCATCAAATCATAAGCATCATGTAGGTTCCAGATACCAGTTCATAGTTCATTTATTTACTCTGCATAATACTAGAAAGTGTACGTTATCGGTTGTCGGGTAACACATTGGGTGTTTTTTACATACGTAACAGACTCGTAAAACTGGGGATGTGTCTCTCACATTGGGTGTTTCTTACATACGTAACAGACTCCTAAAACTGGGGTTTTTCGATCATCAAGTTTTCACAAAATTGGGTCAATTTATCTAGAATCCAAAGAGATAAAAGTATATGTGTAACAACTATAGACTGTCACGTAAAACTGGGGATGTGTCTCTTGCATGTTCAAAATTCATCACTTTGTATCATAAATTTTTCATAAACTAGGCCAGTTTGAATAAATCTTTCCATATGACCCAGAACCCAAAAAGCTACATGTTTTTTTTCATTTTGATAAAGCAGATAAAAACTACATCATAAAGTGACCTAGTTATGAGTATTTGTTCTCTCTCACTTCAAGATATTACATGCAGGTAAAACTGCAAAAGCAATACGTTATACTTGTCACCACTCCTTGTCCATTTCTCATATGGTCACTGAACTAATAGAAATTGCTTATGAAAGTCACTTTACTTTGTTTTGTAACTGGAAAGTCATTATACTTTGCACATTGTAACTCAAAAGTCATTCAGCATTTTTAGGACTTTATTAAACATTATTTTTCATATTTCATTCAGCCCAACCATTTAAAAAATCAAAAAATCCATTTAAATCATGACTCGACCGTTCCATGACCCGACCCATTTTCTCTTATTTCTGTTATAAAAAACGTAAATATTACTTTGTTGTAGTGTATTATATTGGTTCTCAATATAGTTATACTGAATGTATACATTGGTTTAAGCAAAGTATTAAATAGAGAATAAGGAATTAATCTTAACAAACTAGAGGAGTTAAATTTGAAAGTGAAACAAGAAAATTAGCAACATTGAAGTGGAAGAAAATATAAAGGAAGGAAAAATGAAAAAAGTATTTATGCTTGAAATTTTGACTGAGAAATATTAATATAAGAGCAAATTAAAAGGCAATATCCTCGATGTTTTAGAACAAGAACGCACATTGCTTATAGTAAAGATAATGTTACTAGACGACCATTTCTAGTCGAACTGATTTAATACTTTGCTTAAACCAGTATGTTGAAAACCTAGATAATTAACAGCAAAGTAATATTTATGTTTTTTGTAACAAAAATAAGAGAAAGTGGGTCGGGTCAAAGAGCGGGTTGAGTCACGGTTTAAATGAGTGTTTTTTTATTGTTTAAATGATTGAGTTAAAAAAAAATATGAAAAATAATATTTAATATGACCTAAATGTGTTGAGTGACTTTTGGGTTACAATGTGCAAAGTATGATGACTTTCCGATTACAAAACAAAGTAAAGTGACTTTCATAAACAATTTCCATGAGTTCAATGATCTTCTGAGAAATGGACTCCTTGTCTTTGATATGAAGTGATTACCAAGGGTGTATTGACCCCTACTTGTGGGTGATAGTTTGAGAATCTGAGTCTTAATATAAGTTTTAAATAAAGGAAAACAGACACTTCCTTATGTTCTAATCATGTATTTGGCATCATCAAATGTATTACCATATCTAGAGGACAGCACAGATCATATTCTAAGATCAACCATAATTTGTGACATAGTACTACATGTGATTGACATGAGGGTAAATGTGCAATCTCTGTCCCAGCCCCTAACTACAAATTTGTACTGTATTAAAAGCACGAAACCCTTCAGCAAAATGTTGTTAACCTTTTTTACCCTTTAAAAATTAATTTCACACTAGACAAAGTAGTCATTTAATTATTTTTCTAATATTTATGATTTTGAGATCGACTACAACAACCCAGTAGAATCCCACTAGTGGGGTCTGGGGAGGATAGAGTGTACGCAGACCTTACCCCTACCCCGGAGGGGTAGAGAGGCTGTTTTCGGGAGATCCTCGGCTCAGAGACAATATATCTATAACAACAAAAACCAGAAAAATAATATCAGTATTGTAACCAAAAAAAAAAAAAGTGTGAACACGGCATAAACAGCTAGCAGTCCTAGACAAAACACTATCAGACTAGCCGGTACAAAGAGGAAAGACGCTAGACTACCCCCTAACCCACAACCCTAATGCTCGACCTCCACACCTTCCTATCAAGAGCCATGTCCTCGGAAATCTGAAGTCGCGCCATGTCCTGTCTGATAACCTCGCCCCAATACTTCTTAGGCCGCCCTCTACCTCTTCTCGTACCTGCCAAAGCCAACCGCTCACACCTCCTAAACGGGACATCTAGGCTTCTCCGCACGTGTCCGAACCATCTAAGGCTCGCTTCCTGCATCATGTCGTCCATGGGAGCCACGCCCACCTTCTCCCGAATATCTTCATTCTTAATCTTATCCAACCTAGTGTGCCCGCACATCCATCTCAACATCCTCATTTCTGCTACTTTCATCTTCTGGATATGTGAATTCTAGACTGGCCAACACTCATCTCCATACAACATGGCCGGTCTAACCACCGCTCTATAGAACTTACCTTTAAGTTTCTGTGGCACATTCTTGTCACATAGGACTCCAGACGCTAACCTCTATTTCTTCCACCCCACCCCAATACGGTGCATGACATCCTCATCGATCTCCCCATCTCCCTGGATAATTGACCCTAGGTACTTGAAACTCTCTCTTGGGGATGACTTGTGAGTCAAGCTTCACTTCCATGAACACTTCCCCCCGTCACGTCGTTGAACTTACACTCCAGATATTCAGTCTTAACCCTACTCAACTTGAAACCTTTAGACTCCAGGGCATGCCTCCATACCTTCGGTCTCTCATTAACACCGCCCCGTGTCTCATAAATCAGAACTATATCATCAGCGAACAGCATACACCATAACACCTCCCCTTGAAGAAGTCGTACCCTCTGGAACATGCAGACAATGCTCAGAGTGTTTCCGCCAATATCATAGGCTCCAAGGTGACTTGGAGATTTCCTCGAAATGTTGCCAAGACCACAGGCAGCAAGTTAGATGTTGATTCGTTCTCTCCTCTGTGGGAAAACAAGTAATCCTAGCAATGCCAAAGAGAAGGTTAAAGGATGGAGACTTTTCCAGGTTGCTTGATCACACTGAATATGATGTGTAAGTGCGTCCATCGCCAGGGCAAATAAGAACGGGCTGAGCGCAGATCTTTGGTGTAACCCCATAACCACCGGAAAAAGCTCTGAGTCACCTCCCAGTCCCAACCCAAGTCTTAGCTCCATCATACATATCATTTATCACCCTAATATAAGCTACTGGCACACCTTTCACCTCTAAGCATTTCCAAAGAACGTCCTTAGGGACCTTGTCATACGCCTTCTCTACGTCAATAAACACCATGTGCAAATCCCTCTTCCTATCCCTGTATTGTTCCACCAACCTCCTGATAAGGTGGATAGCTTCCGTAGTAGAACGACCCGGCATGAACCCGAACTGGTTTTCTGATATAGACATCGCCCTCCTTACCATCCCTTCCACCACACTCTCCCAAACTTTCATCGTATGACTTAGTAAGTTGATACCCCTATAGTTGTTACAATTGTGGATTTCACCTTTGTTCTTGTACAGTGGAATCATCGTACTCCATCTTCACTCATCTGTCATCCTCTTCGTCCTGAAAATAACATTAAACAGCCCAGTCAGCCACTCCAAACCTGCTCTACCCACATACCTCCAAAATTCTACTGAAATCTCGTCTGGCCCGGTCGCTTTGCCTCGACTCATCTTACGCATCGCTCCCACGACCTCCTCAACCTTAATACGCCTATAATACCTAAAATCTTGGAGACTCTCGGAGTGCCCCAATTCCCCTAGCACGATGTTTCCGTCTCCCTCTTCATTCAGAAGTTTATGAAAGTACGACTGTCATCTTTGCTTAATCTGGGCCTCTTCCATCAATACTCACCTTCCTCGTCTTTGATGCACCTCACTTGATCCAGGTCACGAGCATTCCTCTCTCTCGCTTTGGCCAGCCGAAATAACTTCTTGTCCCCACCTTTGCCCCCCAGTTCCTCATACAGCCGACCAAACGCAACAGTCTTAGCCTCCTTGACCGCTAATTTAGCCTCTTTCCTAACTTCCTTATATCTTTTTCTGTTCACTGATCGACTAAAGTTTTAATTATTAAATTTTCCTTATTTAAACTATGTATAGATTAGGTCCTAAGACTTGGGACTTCAAAACCGAAAAAAAAATTTACTATTCAAAATAAGGTGTTCTAATTGAATTTGAGACAAATACCAAGACGCAACAAATTTTAGACTACTATTGGTACGTTTTTCAATCTTTAATGTTCCTCTCTCAATTTATGTCTACAGCTATGTGCATATTATTTCTTCTTCTATAATCTCCTTCTCCACAAAAATATGGACAAAGCCAAAACTTATTTATTGGGAACAAAATGAGGATTTGTTGTTCTAGATATTTAACCCCCCAAAAAGTTAACTTTCATACATACTGGAGATGTATGTGAAAATTATTAAAAGATTTTATCCACGTCAACGCTATAAACCTTTTGATAGGCGAATTTAATTTGCATTGGAATGGATTGAATAGTATTTATTTTATATTCTTAAATAAATTTAAATTTATTTTGAAAACATTGTAATTACCAAATTATTCTCAAACGATTAGTTATTTCTATTTACTTCTTAATAAGAAATATTCATCTGTTATATATTTAGGAAACCATAATGTGCAAATAATTAGCAAATCCTTATTACATATATATTTTGAAACATTTTGAAATTGCAACATAAAAGTTAAGTAAGAAATTTATACTTATTGTTTTTGCCAAATGTTTGTGAAAAATAATTTTAACTCTACAATTAACAATTTAAGAATATGTGTTTTATTAAAAGTTAAGAGTTATTATTTCATCTAAGTCACCCTGGTGACATAATAAAGATCTCTTCTCGACGTTTTCAATTTTTTTATTCCAAATGTTTAAATTCGCAATAGAAATGAAACATTCTAAAATACTCAGTTTCTTATTTAAGCAATTTATACTCATAGAGATTGGGTACGCACGTAACATGATGTTTGGCTAAAAATCTATGGTTTTGCATGTAATTTGCCTTGCATTATGCCTCGATCTTGTTAACTTTGGTGTGAATATTTGTGACTCGAGCTTAATAATGTTATTTATATGTGTATGAGTCAATTGGAAGTGATTTGGGGAGTTTGCATTCAAATTGGCGTCAAAAAGGAAAGAATTTGGAGGAAGTATAAGTTTGGTGCCCAGGTTGGCGCTAGGCACCAACCAAAACGCCATTGAGAGCATGCTAAAATATTCACTATCCAAGTTGGTGTCTAGCACCAACCAAAACGCCAAAGACAGAAGACCAAAAAAGTTTGTTGTCCTGGTTGGCGCCAGGCGCCAAACAAAATGCCAAAGGGCGGATTTTGTCCTAATTCGGCTGGGACTTGGGGATTTCAACCCTAAACGTCCCCAACATGTATAAAATGGGTTCTAAACCTATTTTTGAGGGGAGGGCATATTTTGGACGAATGAGAGATCATACTTTAGACCAAGGGAGAGCTCGGAGCCGCCGTGGAGGCCGGAATTCATCAGATTCCATCTTTCTTCTATCAAACTTAGTAATCTTTACGTTTTTTGGATGATTTGTTGTTTTGCTACCATGTCTATGTGGAGCTAAACTTCGCGGTCTAGGGTTGTGGTTGTCATGAATATTGAATTTTATTAATTACATCACCGTTAATTCAAGTTATCATTGTTGGTTATTTCTCTAATTCTGTGCATAATTGCTTAATTGTTTGGCCAGCAGTTGAGTTCTATTTACTATCTATGCTATGCTTGGGAAAGCCGTGTTTAGATTAGAGTAGAATTAGAGAGAGCTTATTTCTGAACCCGTGGCTCGGGGAAAAATTTCGCAGTTAGGATAGGAATATACCTAACAGTCTTGCTTAGTTGAATACCGTATTATATTCGTTCATGATAGATTCAATACCATAGGAATATAGGGTTGATATATTGTGGATAAACGGATAGTATTGTGTGAACATGCTATTTATATAAATGATCCGATCAACTAGCAACCATAGATAATTCGGATTAACAGATGTAATTACGAACTCAATAGGATTGATAAACCGACCACAACCCTGGAATCTATATCTCCCTTGGTTAAGGGTTTAAAATTTTGCAATAGTAGTTTTGTAGAAAAATAACATTTTTTGATTATCTTGAACAGTAAATTGATTTTAGTTTGCTTAGTTAACGATTAATCTAAGTCTTTGTGGGTTCGACATCCGACTTTCGAGTCACTTTATTACTTGATAGCCACGTATACTTGCGTGTGTGTTTGGTCACAACATAACGCGCGTACCGAGAGACTAGTAGTAACTAAAAACAACTTTTCCCTTCAAAGTATCGGATTATGCACTCAATAGAGCTAAGATTTCATCCGTTAAATGAAACAATCTGGCTGAAACATGACGCTCTTATTCAAGATAATTTGACACTCAGAATCACAAATGAGAATTATGGGACACAATAAGCATACCTAAGATGTACCTAATACGTATGTCGTGATTGTACTATGTTCTCTTTTTCGTTGTACATACATAATATTAGTTACTTATCATTTTACGATTGAAAATTTCGTTAAAGGATATTCCAGAAATGGTATTTACACTAAGAGAAGAGAGATATGAAAGTCGATCATCAGGCATTGATAAAAACCAATGTTAAATAAAACCATCATTCACCAATAACAGAAGAAAAAAGATAACTTTTCCCATGTTAATCTAAAACCAAGAATGATGTGACAAAGAAAGTGAACCTGAGAGAAAGTAGAAAGCACACCGCGGAGGCTGTAATCAAGAACTGTTCTAACTTCTTCAATAGGAGACAGCCTAGCAGCCTTTTCCTGCAACATATATAAAAATTCCCAATTAACCCCTTGATTCCTCTATGCCTAAACATAAAACCTATTAAAAGATAAATCTTGATACCTGATGAGCTTGAATCAACTGAAAGATATTAACTTCATCACCAGATGACATACTCTGAACAAAACAAATAAATTCAAAATAGTCTTCAAAGTCAATAAAATTAATCAACAAAATATTTATAAAAACTGAAAATTGATAAAAAAAAAAAAAATTAAATCTTGACAAAAACCCAGAGAAGAGAGATAAAAAAAGAAGTACCTGAGAAGGGGTTTGGGTGGAAGAAGACATGGCAAGAAAAGGAAGAAGAGGAACAGTTGAGGTTAGTGAGAAAAAGGGCTTAGATGGAAAACGAAGGGAAGGAGAACGGTAATTATGGGTATCATTATTTTTGTAATCGTTGTGATTAATACTAGAATTAGAATAAAGAAAGCGTGAAAATGGGGAAAGGGAGGAGCAGGTGCGTAGAGGTGGAGCTACTAGAAGAGACTTCATCTTTGACACTCAACTCACTGGCTCGCTCTCCAAACTTTTCGGTTTCTTTGGTGCAGTAATGGTGGCTCAGTGCTCACCCGCGAGATATTAGACGTGAGATGCAGGGTGCAGCTGACTTGTGTGCCTAAATAACCTTTTGCACATAAATTTGCTTCAAACTTGAATAAGAATTTTTATGGTTATTTTAGACAAGGTGGGTTGCTCTGATGGTAAGCACCCTCCACTTCCAACCAAGAGGTTGTGAGTTCGAGTCACCCCAAGAGCAAGGTGGGGAGTTCTTGGAGGGAAGGATGCCGAGGGTCATTTGGAAACAGCCTCTCTACCCCAGGGTAGGGGTAAGGTCTGCGTACACACTACCCTCCCCAGACCCCACTAGTGGGATTATACTGGGTTGTTGTTGTTTGTTGTTGTTGTTTAAAAAATAAAATTGTATTTGAAAAGCTGAAATTTAATTAAAAAATAATTAAAATTTTATAAGTACAAGAAAACTTTTACCCAAAAATTATCTCAAACAAATTTTGGTACTTGAAAATTTTTCAAAAAATAATCAAATTCAATAAACAAACAATATTTTTAATTTGTTTTTGAAAAAACCAGCTAAAATTTATGTCCAAACAGAAGCTTACACTACTGCTCCTAATTTTTTGGCCAAAATTAACTTTATCCTTTAAATTTGCAAAATTTAAGTACATTTAGCACCCGTTTGACCATAGATTTTGGGTATATTTTTTCAAAAAGAATAAAAAAATTAAAAATATTATTTATTCATGGAACATGATCCGTTTCTAAAAATATTTTAATTTTTTTTCAAGTTTTCAAAAACTAGTTTAGGATAGTTTTTGGGTAAAAAAATTTCTTCCACTCACAAAATTTCAAGTATTTTTCAAATGAAATACATGTCTAAATACAACTTTAACTTCCAAAAAATTATTTTCCAATATATTTAATTTTTTTTTTAAAATTTCAACTAAATATATGTTCAAACAATAGTTTAGTCTAATTAACAGAAAAATGCATATCCATCTAAAAACTAATGGCGAAACGTTAAAAAGAAAAACCAAAAGCTAGGAAGCTTACAAACTGACATCTACATGGAGCAATCATTGATAAAGATGTTTTTTTAATCATACATGTTGACCTTCCAGTAATTTTTTTAATCATACGTAGTTAAATTTCCCAACTAGGGGTGAATCTGGTGAAAGCAGCAGCACCATGTGAGGGTTGGAAAAATTGAAACCAGAATTGTCGTGAGGCTAGTGTTGTTGTCTTGGAAATGATGAAGATAACTCGCAGATAATAGAGGATTAACTCCTCTGGAAATAGAAATTGACTCCACAGAGATAATCCAGTTACTTGAGCATAATAGCTACCCAGCATATACTAACGCTATCCTTGAATAGGTGCTTATTGAAGAGATTAGGGAATTCAATGGTCTGGAATAGTTTTCGCGAAGGCAACAAGGTGGCACACGTTTAGAGTAAAATAGGCTCTAAACAACCAACTCTTATTGCTAGCTCACCCCCAGATCCTGTCAAGACAATGGTCCAAGAAGACAAGGATAGACTAGCTACTACTAGACTTATATCAAATTCCATATGCAACAAACTGACAATGTTTGGAAACTTAAGTGTTGTCGCTACTAATAGTACTAGTGATGTAATGCCACCTTAGTAGTTTAATATAAATATCGGTTTCTCCCAAAAAAAAAAAAAACATCAGTAAATTTGGATTGTTACCCGCAGGTTTTCGGTCTTTCAACTTGTATACGGGTGAAATTGAGCCCGTTTGGACACCTCGGTTCTCGATGGAGTAAACGGAGCAGAGACATAATCGTAAGGAATCGGAATCAGGGCAAGGAGCCCCTCGAGACAGGGTTCGGGCAAAACACCTGCCCTCGGAAGAATCGGGGCCACGTCCCCTAGGCCCGATTCGAATCCCGAAACTTCAGAGAGCATTACCATATAATCGAGCACGACTAGCAAAGGGATGTGATATTCGCGCCCAACCGGATGTCACAGCGTGAATCTCGACACGTATCGGCAGACAATCTGTAATTAGCAAAACGGAAGATTTTTACCTTTTATGGAATTGTACTTAGGGTAAAACTCCCCTACTATATAAAAGGGAGTGTGACAATTCATTAGATACATTGTAACACGCATATCAAGGCAATATATTCTTATTTTCTCTGTTATTCAAAGTTCTTACTTTTGTTCATCAGTTCTTCATTGTTGTGAGACCGAGATCGAAGGCAGGCATTACATTAAGCTGTTACTGAGTCCGGGATCACTCCCCTTAATTGGTTTGGCAATTTATTACATCCTTTATCTGTTTAATCTAACGTTATTTACCATTTGTATTGAATTAATCCGCATATCCTTAAAACCACATATAAATTTAATTGTTATCCATTTTTTAGGGTAAACAGTTTGACGCACATCGTGGGGCTAAGGATAATAGTGGTAATTTGATACAAATGTCCATAACACACTCTATTTTATACTTATTTTTGAGCTTTTAATTTCAGGTCAAATATAAAATGTCAAACTCCTAATCTGCCCATTTGAACGTTAATGCTGAGTCCGACCACCATGGCGAGAACAACAACGTGGTGCCCAGCAACGAGGTGCCCTCTGTTGACCCTAACGGAGTCCAGTAGCAGATCCGATCGATGATAACTCATATGTGGCTATCGAAGCAAACTTGCCTACTAACCCCGAAAACAGCATTCGTGGGGGAACCTGGTCGATAGCCCGGAGTACACACGACGGCGAAGGTGATGGGATCAATTTGTGGGTGATCTTCGAAATGTTACAAGCTCAACATGCAGCAATAGCCCAGTTGCAGAACCAAAGCCTTGCCCCCATCAGAGTTGAGCCCGAACCATCCCAGGAAAATGCTCGCAGAAATGAACCGGCCACAGAAAGGCCGGGTGAAGCAGAACTCGGGACCAACCCCGAGATAATAAATATGCTTGAGGAACTGACAAAACGGGTGGAATCGGAAGAAAAGAAAATCAAAGCCAATGACAAAAAAGTAGAGACCTATAACTCTAGGGTCGATCAGATCCTAGAAGCGCCACAGATACTGAAGGGCCTGGATTCTAACAAATTTGTCCAAAAGCCTTTCCCTCCGAGCGCAGCTCCGAAGTCGATCCCAAAGAAGTTTCGTATGCTCGAAATTTCGAAGTATAATGGAACAACTAATCCAAATGAACATGTGACCTCCTACACGTGCTCCATCAAGGGGAAAGACTTGGAAGATGACGAAATCGAATATGTTCTACTGAAAAGGTTCGGAGAGACCTTGTCAAAAGGAGCTATGATATGGTATCACAACTTACCCCCCTAATTCTATTGATTCATTTGCTATGCTTGCAGATGCCTTTGTAAAAGCACACGCCGGGCCATCAAGGTCGAGACCAGGAAGTCAAATCTTTTCAAAGTTAAGTAAAGAGATAACGAGATGCTTAGGGAATTCGTGTCGAGGTTTCAAAGGGAACGGATGGATCTGCCTCCGGTCGCGGATGATTGGTCTATTCAGGCATTCACCCAAGGACTCAACCCCCAAAGCTCATTGGCTTCGCATTAGTTGAAACAAAGTTTGATAAATACCCAGAAGTAACTTGGGTCGATGTCCATAACAGGTACCAATCAAAAATTTGAGTCGAAGACGATTAGCTCGGGGCCCCTTCCGGTTCCGTTTATCCCATCATAACTAGTGACAGATCCAAAAGAGCCATAGATCATGAACCAAGATCGAACAGAGATCGGTATCAACCATACAATGGAGATCAAAGGGGTAATGGGTCCGGGCACAACCCTGCGAGGAGTGAAAGAAGAAGCGATCGAGGTCATAATAATCGGGGACTCATGAGCAAAAACGGTTTCGACAGACCCATTGGGTCTAAGGAGGCATCAAGGTTATCGGAGTACAACTTCAGCGTCGATGAAGTTGGCATCGTATCAGCCATCGGACGCATCAAAGATACTAAGTGTCCTAGACCGTTGCAATCCGATCCCACCCAAAGGGACCCAAACCTAATGTGTAAGTATCATGGCACTCACGGCCACAGAACTGAAAACTGCCGACGACTGAGAGAAGAAGTAGCTCGGTTATTCAATAACGGACACCTCCGAGAATTTTGAGTGATCGAGCCAAAAATCACTTCAGGAATAGGGACTCCAACTAGCAGATCGAGCAAGAGGAACCTCAACACGTCATTAACATGACCATTGGTGGATTTGACGTCCCCCAAGGGCCGATGTTAAAGCACACTAAGGTGTCCATTACAAGGGAAAAACGGACTCGAGATTATCTACCGGAGGGAACCATATCTTTCAACGACGAGGACACTGAAGGCATCATGCAACCATATAATGATGCATTGGTAATATTAGTACTCATAAATAAATCTCGAGTTAAGCGTGTGTTAATTGATCCAGGTAGCTCGGCCAATATCATCAGATCGAGGGTCGTGGAACAACCGGGACTACAAGACCAAATAGTGTCTGTAGTCCGAGTTTTAAATGGATTTAACATGGCATGTGAGACTACTAAAGGGGAGATAAACCTGTCGGTGAACACCATCGGAACCGTTCAGGAAACAAAGTTCTACGTGATCGAAGGAGATATGAGATACAATGCTCTATTCGTAAGGCCATGGATTCACAACATAAGGGCAGTACCCTCGACACTACATTAGGCGTTGAAATTCCCCACACCGGGAGGGATCAAGGCTGTTTACGGAGAACAGTCGGCCGCAAAAGAAATGTTCGTGGTCGATGAGGTGATCCTGATATCCGCACTCTCAACACTAAAGGACCTGAGTTCATTTACAAAGACACTAAATAGCAATCACCTACACCGCCCCTGACCGAACCAGAGAAGTAGGAGACATGAGAGGATGATGATTACGGAGTCCCTAGGTCGTTCATAGCCCCTGGCGATTTCGATGCCTCCAAGTTAATGGTTGAGGAGCTGGAGCAAGTCGTACTGGTCAAGTACTTGCCCGATCGGAAGGTATACCTGGGCATGGGGCTAACACTCGAGCTCAAGAAAAACCTCATTGAATTCCTTATAGCTAACATAGATTGTTTCGCTTGGTCCCATCTTGATATGACAGGGATCCCACCAGAAATAACTACTCACAAGTTGAGCTTGGATCCGAAGTTTCACCTGGTTAAACAGAAGAGGAGGCCTCAGTCCGAAGTCGAATGGGCCGTTGAAATTAGTGGGTACGATATCGAATATCGACCCTGGACTGCCATCAAATCTCAAATGTTGGCAGACTTCGTGGCCGACTTCACGCCAGTCTTAATACCCAAAGTCGAAAAGGAATTGTTACTAACCTCGGGGACCTCATCGGGGATCTGGACCCTCTTCACGAACGGTGCCTCGAACGCAAAGGGGTCCGAACTCGGCATCGTATTGAAGCCGCCCATGGGTAACGTAGTTAGGCAATCTATTAGAACTGTTACACCCCATATTTTCGTATGTAAAAGTTTATCGTAAGCAAACTAATATAAGACCAAAAATGAGATCATCTTTGAAAGTACATAAAGTAAGTTATCATGTTACCTCGGAGGTTACAAATATTGAAGATCATGAACAACAAGTATAAAGAGGGTTGGAAGGTTCAAAAGCTAAGGAATTGAAGAAAATAATGTTTCGTCGAAAGTCGACAAGTTAGGAATATTATAACCTGTAACTTTGGTGTGAGAATAAGGTTCTTAACATGATAAGAAGTTATGTTATGAGTTATGTTAGTTGTATGATAGTCGTGTGTTATGTTTTGAGGTCAAGCGAGTTGTGGAACAAAAGTCGATTGAAGTCATCACAAGTTACGTTCATAAGCTTTACTGAAATTTGGGGTCAAATGTAACTTCGATTTTCTCCCAATATACTTATGGTTACGGGGTGTTCCACCCATCAAATTGAATATCTATGAGTCTATTTTCTAACGCATTAAACCGTTTCTAACTACAATATATACATTTTTGCGAGACTGTGCAGACTGCTAGGTGATAAGTAGGTGTGTCACCTACTTGCTTAAATGAGAGGACTATATATGTCCGAAAATGGGCCAGTTTGGGTCGCCCAAAGAGACCTTTTAAAGGATTATTTCCTTCATATATTACACTGATAATAGGGCATAATAACCAGACATAAGCTTCTACAAAAATTCTCCCAAAAATTGCACACAAACCCTAATTGATTTTCTCTCCTTTTCAAGTTCTAGTTGGAGGTAAAACCTAAAGTTTGAAGAATAAAGATAGGAGCTGTGTTATTCAACAAATAAGGTATGTTTACTACTCTCTTTCATCCATTTTTTCTGCTGGATATGTATGGAAAGTCTTTCTATAATTGTAAGAACTCACGGGACGGTGATCGAAAGCCGTGAGTTCGAGTTATTCACTTGTAGCGGACTATTTCGTGTTATTGTTGGACTGCGTGTTTTGTTACTATTTTATGGAGTTTTACAAGATAAAGGGTGTGTAGAAACACCACATAAATTCAGGATGGTGGGATAGTTGTTCGTCATAACATTTTAGGGATGTTTGACACTACTACGGTGGTCGTTTTGTGTATGAAGAGATTAGGGTGTTTTGGGCTATTTTGTAGTATTTTGTGGTATATATAAGGTTGGAAAATAATGTATATATGCTGTTATTATTGTTTTCTTGTGTTGTTAGTATTATCTTGAATTTGGAGGGAGTAAGGATTATAGGGGAGATACTGCCCGTTTTAATACAAAATAAACTTGTCGTTCATTGTGTGATAGTTGTACCTTTCGTAACTTAATGATAGTATTATTATCGTTGTTGTAGATTAAGGTGCGAAGAGGCGAGTTCAACTTGGTGATTGAAAATATTGTGATAAGGTAGGTTAAGGCTAAACCTTTCTTTCATTTTGGCATGATCCCGTAACTACATGAGTTTGATAACGAGACATAAAGAGAAGTTCGTATTCCTGAACTTATGTACATTATCCTAGTCTCATAAGTTACAGTATTCTCCCTTATCGGGACTTTATATTCAGTTAAGTATTATTTTTTTCCAGTCCGGAGAGCATAGGGTATGTATATATATATATATATATATATATA
>AWOL01S0080822.1:9306-42229 GCA_000715115.1 Nicotiana otophora | reverse complement strand
ATGCTGCCCGTTTTAATACAAAATAAACTTGTCGTTCATTGTGTGATAGTTGTACCTTTCGTAACTTAATGATAGTATTATTATCGTTGTTGTAGATTAAGGTGCGAAGAGGCGAGTTCAACTTGGTGATTGAAAATATTGTGATAAGGTAGGTTAAGGCTAAACCTTTCTTTCATTTTGGCATGATCCCGTAACTACATGAGTTTGATAACGAGACATAAAGAGAAGTTCGTATTCCTGAACTTATGTACATTATCCTAGTCTCATAAGTTACAGTATTCTCCCTTATCGGGACTTTATATTCAGTTAAGTATTATTTTTTTCCAGTCCGGAGAGCATAGGGTATGTATATATATATATATATATATACAATATTACAGTACTTTCACCACCATCGAGCTATAATCGATGGGCAGGCCCCTATTGGGCAACCTCTAATCAGATGGTAAGTTATATACCGACCATACTGTGGCCGAGCGCCTATGAGCGAGCCTAGAATGGCCGAGATACAGAGCCTAGTATGGCCGAGTGCCTATGAGCGAGCCTACTACGGCAAAGCAATTACACGTTCCGAGCCTTATAGGGCCGGACAACTATTTTATTTAATATATTGAGAGAGTTGAGTCAGTATCAGCAGGTAAGTATATCTCTAGATCATGTTTGACTCCCAGTTACTTTCAGTTATTATATTATCAATTTAGTTTCAGCTTTCAGTTATTCTATCGCATTACATAATCGGTACATTATTTCGTACTGACGTCCCATTCCTGGGGACGCTGCATTTCATGCATGCAGGTTCGGATAGACATCCTTGTAGACCTCCTCCGTAGGTGCAGTTCGTGATCAGCTTGATCAGTAAGCTCCACGTCCTTTGGAATTGTCGGGTCTAGGGTTTTGAATACATATTGTGTATATATGTATATATATTATGGGTAGGTCGGGGCCCTATTCCGACCATAGTACATCCATCAGTAGAGGCTTGTAGACATATCATGTCAGTTAGTGCAGTATGTTGGGCTTGTAGGCCTTTTATTTATATTTTATTAGTTTGTCAGCTGTAGTAGTTATGACGGCCTTGTCGGCGCATCTTTATATTGAGATTTAGTCAAATCTAATTTTGCATTCAGTTTTATATTTTGTTTCGCAAATTGTCTTGCAATGTGGCACCATGGCCAAAGTATGCCATTGTATGTTCAGAGTCCCTCAGTCGCAATTTGGTACGTTAGGTTAAGTGAGGCACCGGGTGCCGGTCTCGCCCCCCAGGTTCGGGGCATGACAAGAACAGTGAAATTGACTAACAATGAGGCCGAGTATGAGGCCATAATTGCAGGTCTCGAATTGGCTAAAAGCCTGGGGGCCGAAATGGTCAAAGCTAAATGCGATTCCCTCCTTGTGGTTAATCAAGTCAATGGGACATTTGAAGTGAACGAGGAATGAATGCGAAGATACTTTGATAAACTACATGTAACGCTACTTCGATTCAAGGAATGGACTATACAACACGTGCCCCAAGATCAGAATAGCGAAGCTGATGCTCTGGCTAACTTGGGGTCATCGGTTGAGGATGATGAATTCAGCTCGGGAACAGACATACAACTCATGAAATTGGTAGTGGAAGAAGGCCATGCCGAGATAAACTCGACAAGTTTAATTAGGGACTGGAGAAACAAGTATATAGATTACTTGAAGATCGGGAAGCTACCTTCGGATCCCAAAGAATCGAGAACTTTGTGCACGAAGGCGGCCAGGTTTAGCCTGTCTGAAGATAATACTTTGTTCAGAAGAACGTTCGATGGCCCACTCGCCATATGCTTGGGACCGGGAGACACTGAATATATTTTAAGGGAAGTTCACGAAGCCACATGTGGAAACCATTCGGGGGCAGAATTGTTAGTTCGTAAGATAATCAGAGCCGGCTTTTACTGGATCAACATGGATAAAGATGCAAAGGAGTTCATGCAAAAATGTGACGGTTGTCAGAGGCACGCACCAACGATCCATCAACCCGGGGAGTTACTACACTCGGTCCTATCGCCCTGTTTGTTCATGAAGTTGGGAATGGACATCGTCGGTGCCCTACCATGGGCATCCGGAAAGGCTCAATTTATACTATTTATGACTGACTATTTCTCTAAATGGGTTAAAGTTTAAGCGTTTGAGAAAGTCCAGGAAAAAGAAGTCATCAACTTCATTTGGGACCACATCATATGCCGGTTCAGTATACCGGCTAAGATAGTATGTGATAACAAGAAGCAGTTCATCGACAACATAGTAAGCAAAGTTTTCGAGGACCATGAGATCAAGAAGATATTGTCAACACCCTATCACCCTATTGGGAACGGGAAGGCGGAGTCGACAAATAAAACAATCCTTCAAAACCTTAAGAAAAGGTTGGCCGATGCCAAAGGGAAATGGAAGGAAATCCTGCCCGAAGTCTTGTGGGCATATCGCATAACCTCAAAATCTAGTACCGGGGCCACCCCATTTTCGTTGGTCTACGACGCCGAAACAGATTTCCTAACTTTGTTACCCGTGGGCGACTTGCCGAGTTCGGACCCCTTTGCGTTCGAGGTACCATCCGTAAAGAAGGTCCAAATCCTCGGGGAGGTCCCCGAAGTTAACAACAATTCTTTTTCTACTTCGGGTATTAAGGCCGATGTGAAGTCGACTACGAAGTCTGCCAAAATTTGAGATTTCATGGCGGTTCGGGGTCGATATTCAATATCGTACACACTAATTTCCATGACCCATTTGGCCAATCGTCCCGAGAGCTCAGGTTTGTGCATTATGTTCCTCAATGGGTAAGTAGTCACGACACATATGGGATGTCATTGAAAATAGGGCCTTAACTTCTTGGAGGCGCTTAGCAAAGAGAGCGCCAATTTCTCCAGGTGAAGATACCTCGTTTCGGCCTTGCCTAGAGTCCTGCTAACATAATGTCATGACCCAAAATCCACAATAGGTCATGATAGCGTGTAACGCTGCCGTCAGGCAAGCCAACGGTGATTTACCAATTTGATTACTTATTTTATTACTTTCGAAATCACAAAGTTTAATATAAAAAAATATATTTACACTTCTAAATCACGGGAATGTACAACATTTGTAATTTATAAAAGAAATGAAAGGCGATAACAATATACGAAACCCTAAGCATCAATTAGTATAACCCCAAAACTCGGTGTCACAAGTACATGAATATTTTTAAGGAGTACAATAATAATACAAAATCTGTCCAGAATATAAATAAGACAGGATAAAATAAATAGTACGATGGAGACTCGGTGGAATGCGATGCGTAGCTTGGAATGTAGCTCACATAAAGCCTCCTCAACAGATAAGCCTACGCGCCAAGATGATCACTAAATGAACCTATCAGACCTTGCACATTTAGTGCAAAAGTGCAGTATGAGTACGTAAATCAACGCGTATCTAGTAAGTATCTAGCCAACCCCAAAGAAGTAGTGATGGGGGGTTGACATCGACACTTACTAGAGGTCCAATGAAGCAATATGATAAATCATAAGAAGATATAAAGCACACAACAATAATAGGGTAAATCTGTAAGTTACATAATCTTTCAAATATTTCTTTTAAGGTATGAATTTCTCAATCTTGTATTCTACCTTAACAACTCCGAAAATGTAAAGTGCCAATATCAAATAAATAAGGAATGCCATATAAAATATCAGGCATTAGTGGAAAGATTATCCCGTGAATATTCAGACTACTAGTGATATAGCGCACGATTCTGCCGAGGTCGTTCGGCCCGATCCAGAATAATGTATACACTGCCGAGGGGCAAGTGGCACGAACCATAGATGCATCTATTATATGCCGAGGCATTCGGCCCGCTCCACAAGAAAGGAAAGAAATTACCGAATTACGAGACATACGCTTACAATACAATAAATGAGTACAAAGGGAATATAATCTTTACCGTTTCTCAAATTACTAGCCAACAACTCAAGGTGATAAGGCTCGGCCTAGAATACATATATTTATTTCTAAATCAATTTCAATTGTAAATTCAATTAATTAGGCCAGCAAAAATGAGTCCAAACAATTCAAATATTACATGATAAAGCCCTAAGTCTACCCGGACATAAACATGCTTTAGCTACGTACGGACTCTCGGCACCCCGTGCGTACGTAGCACCCACAACTAGTTGCACAGAACAATAATTATCACCTAAGGGGTAGTTTCCTCCTCACAAGGTTAGACAGGAAACTTACCTCACTCCGAAGTTCCATAACCGGCTCCAACACCTCTCAAACACCTCAAACCGATGCCCGCCTATCCTAAACTAGTCAAACAAATGTGAAAATTCATAAATATATACTTTATTATCCATAATTAATCAATTCATAATAATCCCCAACTCTTCTCTAAAAGTCAATAAAGTCGACCCTCGGGCTCACGTGCCCGGATTCCAAAATTTCTCGAAGACAAACTTTACCCATAACATTACGAACCCAAATATATATTTTATTTCAAATTCCATGACCAATTTCATGATAAAAATCCAAAAATACCAATTTCTAGGTTTTCTACCAAAACCCTACAATTTCTACTAGTTCTCATGTTTAAATCCTTATAAAATCCATGTATTTAATACGTGGGAATTACTTACCTCGACATAGATGATACAATCTTCCCTCCAACACCTCCAAAAATTGCCTAACCAAATGAAAATGTGAGAGAAATGGGCTAAGTCTCGGATTAAAAACACCTCACTGCATAGTGACCTTAGCACCTGCGGTCCATTAGCCACTTCTGCGGTTAAGCACCTGCAGAAAATCCATCGCAGGTGCGGCTCCAGCTCAACCCAACAGTCCTCGCTTCTGCGCCCTAAGTAGCGCATCTATGCTTCCTCTTCTGCGGGCCTCAAGCGCTTCAGCGCTCGCGCACCTGCGCGTCCATGTCCGCTTCTGCGGCCCAGACCTTTTGGCCAACCTCCTCTTCTACGCTTCTTCTCCGCATCTGCGGCTTAGCAGGTGCGGACACATCCTCGCACCTGCGCTCCCAGACTTTTACCACAATAATCGCACCTGCGATTGAATCTTCGCACCTGCGGCCACTCCTTCCGCAGGTGCGATGGCACCAAATTTCAGCAGGTCCTCAACTTCCAAGTTCAATCAATTTTTAATCTGTTTCAAACCCAAGGCCCCCGGGGCCCCAACAAAATGCACCAACCCATCCCAACACATAACACGAACCTACTCAAGGTCTCAAATCATACCAAACAATATTAAAATTGCGAATCGACGATCGAAACCTTCCTTTAAACTTCGACGAACGTGTCCCAATCACCCTTAAACTTTCCGGAATGACCCCAAACTTTGTGCACAAGTCATAAATCACAATACCAACCTATTCCAAGGCTCGTAATCCCAAACGGGCTTCGATAACACCAAAATCCACTTCAATTCAAACTTAAAAAATTCTTAAAACCTTCAAAATGCCAACTTCCACGATAAGTGCCGATATGCTCCCGGGTGGTCCGATACCCAACCCGAATATATGCCCAAGTACAAAATCATCATACAAACCTATTGGAACCTTCAAATCCTGATTCAGAGGTATTTTTCTCAAAAGTTAAACCTTAGTCAATTCTTCCAATTTAAAGTTTTCGAAATTAGAATTTTCTTTCCATAACAATTCTGATCTTCTCGAAATTCAATTCTGACCACGCGTACAAATCATAAAACCTGAAGTGAAGTTATTCATGGCTTTCAACCACTAGACGATGTGCTAGAGCTCAAAATGACCGGTCGGATCGTTATACATAATATATAGGAAATTACGTACCTTCTTCTTTCGGGACTAAGACTCCACTTACCGATATCTCAGATATCGCTAAGTACAGGTACAACTGCTCGTCTGCCTTCGGAGTATGAAGCAAAGGTGGACTCAAAGGGTACCGTTTGAGTTCTTCCAAAGCTTGTTGGCACTCCGGGGTCCACAAAAAGTTATTCTTCTTCTTCAATAACGAGAAGAACCGGTGGCTCTTATCGGAGGACCTTGAAATGAACCGACCCAGGGCGGCTATGTGCCCGATTAGCCTTTGTACGGCCTTGACATTGTCCACCACGGTGATGTATTCTATGGCCTTGATCTTGTCGGGATTGATCTCGATCTCCCGGTTGGACATTATGAATCCAAGAAATTTCCCAAACCCGACTCCGAATGCGCATTTCTCCGTATTCGGCTTCATGTTCAGTATGTTGAAGATTTCCTACAAATGTTCCAAATGGTCCTCTACTTGTAGGGACTTAACTAAAATGTCGTCAATGTAAACCTCCATTGATTTTCCTATTTTCTCTTCGAACATCCGATTTACTAGGTGTTGGTAAGTGGCACCAACGTTTTTTTAGTCTGAATGGCATTACGTTATAACAATAGGTGGCGTATTTAGTGATGAAGGAAGTCTTTTCTTGGTCGCATGGGTTCGTCCGGATCTGGTTATACCCGGAATATGCGTCGAGAAAGCTGAGTATCTCGTGGCCGGCCGTCGCATCGATCATGCGATCGATGTTAGGCAAAGAAAAAGAGTCCTTAGGGCATTCTTTGTTCAAGTCTTTGTAGTCAACACATATCCTTAATTTATTTCTCTTTTTAGGCAGTACCACTACGTTTGCTAACTAATCTGGGTACTTAACCTCCCGAATAGAACCTATTTTAAGGAGTTTGGATACCTCGTCTTTGATGAATGCATGCTTGACTTCGGACTGAGGCATCCTTTTCTATTTAACGGGGTAGTTATTTCTGGCGGGATCCCTGTCATGTCAAGATGGGACCAAGCAAAACAATCTATGTTAGCTATAAGGAATTCAATGTGTTTTTTCCTAAGCCTAGGAGTTAGCCCTGTGCACAGGTATACCTTTCGATCAGACATGTGCTCGATCAATCTGACTTGCTCCAGCTCCTTGATTGTTGACTTGGTGGCATCGGAATCGTCAGGGGCTATGAAAGACCTAGGGACTCTGTAATCATCATCCTTGCCTATCTCCTGCTTTTCTGGCTCGGTCGGGGATAGTGTTGGTGATTGCTATTTGGTTCCTTCCTTAGTGATCGAACTCGGGTTCTTTGTTGTCGAGAGTGCGGATATTGGTACCACCTCATCGACCACGAATATTTCTTTTGCAACCGGTTTCTCCCCGTAAACTATTATGATTCCTCCCGATGTGGGGAATTTCCATGCCTGATGTAGCATCGAGGGTACTTCCCTCATGATGTAAATCCATGGCCTCCAAAATAGAGCATTTTATCTCATATCTCCTTCGATCACGTAGAACTTCGTTTCCTGAACGGTTGTAGCGGTGTTTACCGGCAGGGTTATCTCCCCTTTAGTGGTCTTGCATGCCAAGTTAAATTCGTTTAAAACTCGGACTACATGTACTATTTGGTCTTGTAGACCCAGTTGTTCCACGACCTCGATCTGATGATATTGGCCAACCTACCTGGATCAATTAACACACTCTTAACGCGAGATTTATTTATGAGTACAGATATTACCAGTGCATCATTATGTGGCTGCATGATGCCTTCAGCGTCCTCGTCGTTGAAAGATATGGGTCCATCCAGTATATAATCTCGAGTCTGTTTTTCCCTTATAATGGACACTTTAGTGCACTTTAACATCGACCCCTAGGGAACTTCAACTCCATCAATGATCATGTTAATGACGTGCTGGGGTTCCTCTTCCTCGATCTGCTCTTTGGAGTCCCTATTCCTGAAGTGATTTTTGACTCGATCACTCAGAAACTCTCAGAGGTGTCTGTTATTGAATAAGCGGGGTACTTCTTCTCTCAGTTGTCAGCAGTCTTCGGTTCTGTGGCCGTGAGTACCATGATATTTACAAATTAGGTTGGGGTCCCTTTGGGCAGGATTAGATTACAATGGTCGAGGCCACTTAGTATCATTGATTCGTCAGATGGATGATACGATGCCGGCAACATGGACGTTGACGTTGTACTCTGATAACCTTGGTGCTTCATTAGACTCGATGGGTCTATCAAAACTATTTTTGCTCATGAGTCCCCAATTATTATAACCTCGATTTCTTCTTCTTTCACTCCTTCCAGGGTTGCGTCCGGAACCATTACTCCTTCGATCTCCATTGTGTGGTTGATACCGATCTCTATTCGATCTTGGTTCATGATCGACGACTCGTTTGGATCTGTCACTAGTCCTGACGGGATAAACGGATCTGAAAGGGGTTCCGAACTGATCATCTTAGACCTTGACTTTTTATTGGTACCTGTTATGGACGTTGGCCCAAGTTGCCGCCGGGTATTCTATCAAATTTTGCTTCAAATGTTGTGAAGCCAATGAGCTTTGGGGGTTGAATCCTTGGGTGAATGCCTGAACACCCCAATCATCCGCGACCGGGGACAAATCCATCCGTTCTAATTGAAACCTCGATACGAATTTCCTAAGCATATCGTTATCTCTTTGCTTCACCTTGAAAAGATCTGACTTTCTGGTCTCGACCTTGATGTCCCCGGCGTGCAATTTTATAAAGACGTCTGCAAGCATATCAAATGAGTCAATAGAATTAGGGGGTAAGTTGTAATACCATATCATAGCTCCTTTTGACAAGGTCTCTCCAAATGTTTTTAGTAGAACAGATTCGATTTCATCATCTTCCAAGTCATTCCCCTTGATGGCGCACGTGTAGGAAGTAACATGTTCATTTGGATCAGTCGTTCCGTTGTACTTTGGAATTTCGGGCATATTTAACTTCTTCGGGATTGGCTTCGGAGCTACGCTCGGAGGGTAAGGCTTATGGACAAACTTCTTGGAATCCAGGCCTTTCAGTATCGGTGGTGCTCCTGGGATTTGATCGACCCTGGAGTTATAGGTCTCCACTTTTTTGTCGTTGTCTTCTATTTTCTTTACTCCCGATTCCACCCATTTTGTCAGTTCCTCGAGCATCTTTATTATCTCGGGGTTGGTCCCGAGTTTAGCTTCACTTGGCTTTTCTGTGACTGGTTCATTTTTGTGAGTGTTTTCCCAGGACGGTTCGAGCTCAACTCTGCTGGGGGCGCGGCTCTGGTTCAGCAACTGGGCTATCACTGCTTCTTGAGCCTGTAACATTTCGAAGATCACCCGCAAGTTCATCCCATTGCCTTCACCGTTGTGTGTACTCCGGGCTATCGATCGGGCACCCCCACGAATGCTGTTTTCAGGGTCGGTTGGCAGGTTTGCTTCGATAGCCACATGTGAGTTAGCATCGATCGGGTCTGTGGCTGGAACTCCGTTGGTGTCAACAAGGGGCACCTCGTTTCTAGGCACCACATTGTTGTTCTCGCCATGGTGGCCGGATTCAACATCAACGCTCAAATGGGCAGATTGGGAATTTGACATTTTTAATTTAACCTGAAATTAGGAACTCAAAGATCAAGTGTAAAATAGAGTGTGTTGTGTAAATTTGTATCAAATTGCCACTATTATCCTTAGCCCCACGGTGGGCGCCAAACTGTTTACACTTAAAAACGGATAACAATTAAATTTATATATGGTTTTAAGGAAGTGCAGATTAATTCAATACAAATGATAAATTGCGTTGGATTAAACAGATAAAGGACATAATAAATTGTCAAACAAAATAAGTGGAGTGATCCCGGACTCAATAACAACTTTAATGAAATGCCTACCTTCGATCCTGGGCTCACGATAATGAAAAACTGATGAACAAAAGTAAGAACTTTGAATTAAAAGAGAAAATACTAGTATATTGCCTTGATATGTGTGTTACAATGATGGCTAATGAATAGTTAGACTCCCCTTTATATAGTAGGGGAGTTTTACCCTAAGTATAATTTCAAAAGAGATAAAAATCTTCCGTTTTACTAATCACTGATTTTCTACTGATACGTGCCGAGATTCATGCTATAACATCTGGCTGGGCACGGATATCACGACTTTTTATTTATCGTGCTCGATTATCTGGTAATGCTCTCCGAAGTTTCAGGGTTCGAATCAAACCTGGGGGACGTGACCCCAATTCTTCCGAGGGCAGGTGTTTTGCCCGGACCCCGACTCGAGGGCCTCATTGCCCCGATTCCAATTCCTTATAGTCACATCTCTGCTCCATTTACTTCATAGGGAACCGAGGCATCCAAAGGGCTCGGTTTTACCCGCATACAAACAACATAACTGATTTTGGGCAGACCATTAAACATAGTTAAAATGCAGATCACATCTTAATGTAAAAATTATACGGGAGAGCCACTTTGTGCAGTGGTCTTTAGGGGTGTTCATCGGTCGGTACGGTACGGTGTTTAATCATTTTGGTTCAGTGTTTTTGATATTTGATTTCTTAAAATGCTATTCCAATATCATACCTAATTATATTCGGTATGATTTGTCTTTTCTACTTCCGATTTCGGTTTATTCAGTTCAGTAATTTTGATTTATTCGTCTTGAATATTAACTAGCGCATAGAGACATAGTACTCAATGAAAATATTCTAAACTCACCTGACTGTTGACAAAATCTTTGTCCAAAGCCATCAAGTATCAACTAAAAGAAAAAAGGTACATAAATGAATACATTTTACCAACCCCCGTTTGGGCATAGATTTTATCAAGTTTTTTCCAAAATATTTTTGGCAAAACATGTTTGTTTATAGATTTTATCCAAATTTTGGCAGATTTTGAAAACGAAATTCTCAAATCCCAAAACTAGATCTAGACCTGTTTTTGGCCCAAAATATCACTGTTGGATTTTTAACAATTTTAAAAATTATCCTAAACTTTTGTATTTTATAATTAATTTCACCATCTATTATGACCCAACTAACCACTAGCTAATTACCATCATTTTTTTGGATTGATGGATCTTGTAATATTATTACAATTTGATGAATTATAGTGGCCAGTAATTGTGTTATTAGTAATTGATATTAAAATATCAGGGTTATGGCTTTAGGATAGTGTATTATGTAGTTCATTATAAAAATGATAATTTAGTGCCAAACTTATCTATGTTCAGGGCTATGGTTTGTGATAATGATAATAAATGACATCAATCAAGATGCTTTGTAAAGAAGTACTTTTGGGAAGAAGAAACTTTTTTACTTCTCAAAAAGAATTTCTGCTTCTACTCAAACCATTATCAACAGAAATTGACGAGTTCTTAACTTCAACTAAGAGAAAAAGTTACATAAATGAATATATTTTATCATTAATTATTGGAAGTATCATGTTACTTACTTAGAGTTAATTGTTGAAATTAAAGAATACAACTGTTTAACCAAAAATAGAATTCTTGGTCAAAGTCAATATTTAGAAGAAAATGGGTTACTGATAACCAAAATTTACTTCACTTTCCCAATAATCTTAGGGGAAAAAAAGAAAAAAAGTAATGGAGATAATTAGCCAATAAAAATAAGGAATGGACTAGCAATCAATCCCCAAAATTAAGGCTGAAAACTTTCAAGCATAAAGCAAAGAATTATAGTATGTATTTCAGTAATAATCATAACTTGTCATTACAAATGAAATTCTTATCCTTATATAGGAGCATGCAATCACAACGGTTCTCATACTTAATTTGGACTAATTAAGGGCATTAATTATATTGATTGTCCATTACTCTAGATAACCATAACTAGCATATTTATGACTAAAGATTCCTTATAACTGCTCCTGAATCCCCTTCCTTATTTACTTCTGGTTCGTGTATCTTTCCTTCTTTGCAGTCTTCATTCATTTCGTTCCCATTTCTCCTTTGGTAACTGTCAGGCTCGATTCTTTTCTCTTATGCTACCCCGTGGGTGTTTCTCCTGTACCTTCCATGTATTCCACGTGTCATGTCTTTTTTCCACCAATACAGATAGTCCCCCCCCCCCCCCCCCACTTTCTAAATATTCGGAAAGTGGTAAGTTTTTATGGCAGAAATTCCTTGCCACCGTTTCTAGAGTACCATCATGTCTTTTTCAGAAACGATGTGTCGTTTTTCACATCTATTTAATTCCCAAACCATGTGTCTTCTTACAATTGGCTCTGCAGTTTCTCATCGCCTTTTAGGGTTTTTTTCCTGTGGCTGTGCCAGTCACGAAGTGACGGTTCCATTAAGACGCTTCATAATGACCAATTTTAACGACGGTTCTGTCTTCTTATAAATTCTTCATTCTTTTTTATTTCTTGGAGTCTTCCTTCTTCAGCATCCATTACATTACTCTTTCTTTGTATTTCTGCATCTTTTCTTCTATATTTCCTTGGATAATCATGTCTTCGACACCGCGATATCCTCGCAAAGTTGTGATTATTGAGGAACTTGCTCCTTCTACTGCCCCTACTAGAAGTAAGAGAGGTGGTAGACTTCGTAGCCTTGGTTCATTATCTAACCGTGGTTCCTCTTCTTAAAGTAGTTCTGCTAGGCCATCTTCTTCTAAACCTAGGGCCCCTTTAACCCCCAGATCTTCTAGGAATAAAGCTTTAAATGAACCTGTGCGTGAACCTATAGTTGCAGAAATTGTTTCTCAAGAATTATTTTTTGTAATTGATCGTGAAACTATGAGAAATCAAGTTTCTTCTATAGCTTCCCTCAATCCTTCTGAACTTTACCCGGGTTTAATCACTATCGGTCTTCTTTTCTTGGTTCGACGAGAGTGTCATTAGAAATCGGATTTCCCAGTTTTAGTCCCTGGTGCCAACCATAGAATCACCTCTTATCTTGCCAGTTACTCTTTTGTTTATACCTACCCTTTTACTTTGGGGTTCAAGCCCCCTATTTATTCAATAATCATTGAGTTTTGTTGTTACTTCAACGTGTGTCTCGGCCAGATTGGCCCCATTGTGTGGAGGACTGTTGCATGCCTTTGTTATTTATCGGATCGGGTTTTTTTCCCTTTATCTTTCGGCACTTGCTTCATCATTACTCCCCCAAGTTGTTTCGTGAAGGAGTGTTTTCTCTCTTGGCCGTTTTTCAGCAACCATGGACTTCTTTGATGAAATTCCTGAATTTTGTGCTTGGGTAGAAAAGATGCTAACTGTTGCCCCTATGGACAAAAGATCTTGGAAATTCCTTTCTCAAAAATTTGGTTGGAAAGTGAAGACGCGGTACTTTTTACCTTCATAGTTCTTCTTTTCCTCTTACTTGTTTATACAAGAATTTCTCATCCTTCCATTTTCTTTTTGATATGATTTGCTATTCATGGCATTAGTCCCGCATTTGTTCCATCAACCAGACTTTCCGTGAGTTTGGATCAAGAACAGATTTTGAGTGCTTCTTCTTCCAAAAGGAAAACTGACAAAGCCAAGGCTCTAATGATGAAGAAGAAACAGAGGAAGGAACTTTGGTGAGAAAGCCACGCGTCAGGAGACGTGTGGTTTCTGATGATGCAACTGCTCCCTCTCATGAACTTCCCTCAAGTGCAATTCCTTTCAGACTCATAGATGAGCCAGAGAACATTCCTATAGTGATTTCTGATCAAGATGTTGTTGATCATCAACCAAGTTCCGTTGATAGATTGTTCGCTCAAGGCTTCAAGAGTAAAGAAGATTTCAGGCCTATTTCTGAAGAATTGCATCTTGCTTTCCTTCCAGCTTCATCTACCATCAACCCCCCAGTGTCTTTACCTGATGTTACTCTGGTTGTTACTTCTGTGGCTACTTCTCATGTAGAGGTCGAACCTTTTAGCAGTAGGAGGGAGATGAAAAGAGTTGTAATTGAGGTCCCTGAAGGTGGGAACTTATTGAGAAAATCTGGTCAAGCTGACGTATGGCTGAAGCCACTGATAGGCCCCGTGGAGAAGAAGAAGTTAGAAAGTCATAGCTCACTGACTTTAATGAATGACGTTGTTCATTCTTTTTTGAAGGTACGATATTAATTATATTTTTTTTCTTCTTTTTTCCTCATTCATAACTCTTCCTCGTTTACCTTTTTTGTAGATTAATTTGTTTGGTACAGAGCTTATGAAAAAAGTTTCTCAAGCGGGCTAGCAAGTTATACAATTGCGCACTGAGGCTGACAACTGGAAGGAACAATTCGAAGGTCTTCAACTAGAAAAGAAAGTTCTTGCAGAAGAGAAGAATGCTTTGGAGCGTCAAATGAGGATGGTTTCTGTTGAGTTAGCGGCTGAAAAAGCCTCTTCCAGTCAGGTTGGAAAGGACAAGGATATACTGGAATCCTCTTTTGCTAAACAACTTTTCAAGGCAACTGAAGAGATAAGGAATTTGAAAGAACTCCTCAATCAAAAAGAGGTTTACGCGGGAGAGTGGTTCAGACATGTATCCAAGCTCAGGAAGATCTCCGCACCTCTACAAATAAAATTCAGTTCTTGGAAAGTTCTTTCGCTCCTTTGAAGTCAGCTTTTGATGCCTCGGAAGCAGAGAAAGAAGAGTTGAGAGCTGAGATTTACCAGTGGGAGAAGGATTATGAAGCTCTCGAGGATAAGTTATTATTGGATGTGAGCTGGGCCTTCTTGAACACTGGCCTCGAGACTCTAATTGAAGCCAACCAGGAGAGTTTTGACCTCAATGCTGAGATTGCTAGGGCTAAAGAAGCAATTGATAAAACTCAGCAACATAAAATATTTTCCTCACCTGAAGACGAAGGTTCCAAGGGTGATGGAGATGGAATTGTTCCAAGTAGGGCTGATGTTCAAGCCTCTTCTTCCCAAGTTAACCCTTCTTCTCCTGTTGATGATGCTCCCGCTGATGATACTCTTTAGTTTTCTCATTTCCCCTGTTTTTTGTTAGCTTTTATTTGGAACTTCCTTATTTTGTTTTTCCCTTAGCTTAACAACATTTTTGGAAGGTTTGTTTTTAGTTACCCCTGTCTCCTTTTTTGGAATTTAAGGACAAATTAGTACCCCTGTTCTTTTAAGGTTTAATATATATAAATGTTTCGGCTGCTTTTGCCATATATTATGCTCTTTGTTTTTTTTTGACATTTGAGCTTTTTCCTCGCATTTAAAAATGCCTTAACAATCCGTGACTTTGATTAACACGGGTTTTTATAAAAGAGGACCCTTTTATGTTAACGACACTGATGAAGATGACATCTCATCTTCATATTAGTGCAAATATATGAAACATGAAGTAGACATGAAAAGAAATAATTTAAGGAAGTTTTATGTTTTAAACTTTTAAATAAATTTCGTACATCATTTTCATGATTGCTCGTACAACACTTTCATAACTACTTTTCTTGTATCAGATTTTAAAATACAAAATCGGACCTATTATCCCGTGACTAAATTTGGGATTAACCTGAAACTCGTAGGAATATGTAATATCTAAAACTCGTAGGAATATGTAATATCTTGCATCCTTTTCGCTAGTTCATACTCCTATGAAAAATTCAAGAGGTAGGTTTCTTGTATGTTTCTTCAAAGTTTTTGATTCAGGCTGAACTGAAGTATGCCTTTTTGGTTCTTTTGCTTTCTTCTATATGCATAGTCCTCCTAGTGTTGGAGCTTTGAAGCATGAAATCTCGAACACTGGATTACTCCTTCCTTTTGGTCCATTCCTGAAAAGGAAAATACGAACGGGACTCGGAGATATTTATTTAGATGATGACTGCATAACCCTTTTTCCATCAGAAAGGTTGCAGCCTAGACCGAAATAATTCAGTATTCCGTGTGCCTTTCGGGTTTAATATCATCATTTGGTATGGGCTAACCTTTTGCCTATCATCTAAAATGGTTAGTAAAATTCAAAAGAACAAAACAAAATTGAACCTACGTGATACCTATCCATGAGTACTTTCCTTGTTTAGAAGTAATACTTCTTCAAATGAACTGCGTTCCAGTTTGATGGTAGTACCTTACCATCCATGGTTTCCAACTCGTATGCTCCCTTTCCAGCGATGCCTCGAACCCTATAAGGGCCTTCCCAATTTGGACTCAACTTTCCCGTGTTGGCCGCTTTTGTCAATCGGAACACCTTTTGAGGACAAAGTCCCCAATCTTGAAGTATCTCAAATTAGCTTTCTGATGTTTGGCTAAAGATCCATGTTTTTGCATGTAATTTGCCTTGCATTATACCTCGATCTAATTAATTTTTATGTGAATATTTATGACTCGAGCTTAATAATATTATTTATATGTGTAGGAGTCAATTGAAAGTGATTTGGGGAGTTTGCATGCAAATTGATGTCAAAAAGGGAAGAATTTGGAGGAAGTATAAGTTTGGTGTCCAGGTTGGCGCTAGGCACCAACCAAAATTCCAATGACAGAAGACCAAAAAGTTTATTTTCCAGGTTGGCGCCAGGCTCCAAGCGAGACGCCAAAGGGCGGATTTTGTCCTAATTCGACTGGGACTTGGGGATTTCAACCCTACACGTCCCCAACATGTATAAAAAGGGTTCTAAACCTATTTTTGAGAGTATCGAACATACTTTGGACCAAGGGAGAGCACAGAGCCGCCGTGGAGGCCGAAATTCATCAGATTTCATCTTTCTTCCATCAAACTTAGTAATCTTTATGTTTCTTTGGATGATTAGTTGTTTTGCTATCATGTCTATGTGGAGCTAAACTTCGCGTTCTAGGGTTGTAGTTGTCATGGATATTGAAGTTTATTAATTACATTACTGTTAATTCAAGTTATCATCTTTGATTGTTTCTCTAATTTTGTGCATAATTGCTTAATTGTTTGGCCAGCAGTTGAGTTCTATTTACTATCTATGCTATACTTGGGAAAGCAGTGTTTACATTAGAGTAGAATTAGAGAGAGCTTGTTTCTGAACCCGTGGCTTGGGGAAATATTTCGCGATTAGGATAGAAATATACCTAACATTCTTGCTTAGTTGAATACTGTATTATATTCGTTCATGATAGATTCAATACCATATGAATATAGGATTGATATATTGTGGATAGACATATAGTATTGTGGAAACATGCTATTTATATAAACGATTCGGTCAACTAGCAACCATAGATAATTCGGATTAACAGGTGTAATTACAAATTCAATGGGATTGATAAATCAACCATAACCCCGGAATCTATATCTCTCTTGGTTACGTGTTTAAATTTCGCAATAGTAGTTATAATAGAAAAACCAAACCTTTGATTAACTTGGACAGTAAATTGATTTTAGTTTGCTTCGTTAACAATTAATCTAAGTATATGTGGGTTCGACATCTAACTTTCAAGTCACTTTATTACTTGACGGCCACGTATACTTGCGTTTACTTGGGGAACCAACAAGTTTTTGGCGCCGTTGCCGGGGACTTAGTTATTGATTGTTTATCTAAATTTAGCTTTTAGTTGATTTTTGTTCAAGTTTTTTATTTTCTTATTTAGTTAGTATTTTGTTTAAACTTATTTTCACATGGCATTTTGGAATGAAAATTGTTCGAATGATGGTTATTCTTACTATGATGATCCTTGTCCATATTGTGGAGGACTCCACTGGTAGCAAAATTGTCAAAATATTCCCGAGAGCGAGTTCGGTGCACCATCTCAATCTTATGAGTGGAATATTTGTAATATGTGTGGGGGTCAAGGTGTCCATTGCGATGACTGTCCTAATTCTTTTTATCCTTCTTCGAGCCCTTATTGTGATGTTTCTAATAACTTTTGTGAGTTTGATAGGAACAAAGTGGAGAATGTAGAATATGATGCTTAGACTACAGACATGTTGCAGCAAATAATGGAACAAACTCAAATTTTAATGGAGCAAACTCATGAACGTCGAAAAGAGATGAAAAATATCGAGGCCACTATGAAGAGAATGGAGGCCAAAGTAGAAGTGGGTTGAAACATTCGATAATAAACAAGCTGCAACCTTAGTTGTTAGTTAGGAAGAGCTTAAAACTGGAGAAGAGAGTGAGTTCCAGCAAGAGGAAAATTTTGAAGAAGAGGAGATTTTGAGCCAAACTTGGCTAATGGAACAAGCTGAACGATTAGAAATATATGAAACTCAATATGAGAAAATTATAGATGGGATAAAAGACTTAATAGAAGGAAGAGCTGAACTGGGACAAGAGATCGAAAAATTTGGCACTGCTATTCACGACTTGGAAGCTCAATTGAATGCAAAGGTTGTTGCATCTAACACCCAACAAAATAGTTCTGAGTTGTGTAAGACTGAAAATGAGCTTATACGCCAAATTGAGGAGCTAAAAGTGGAGAGTCAATCATTTGACCATACTTTTATTGACGATGTCCATGTTGAGGAAAGCACACTAGAGTCCTGTGAGGAAGTAGATAATGTTATATTTGAAGACTCTAGTGTGTGTACATATGAGGATGTAAATAGTGACGTTGATCTAGAGTTGGAGCGTATTAGTCCTCAATCCATGTATTTTTCGATATTGTGTTTGGATGATGATATGGGAATTGAGTCATTCGAGCCTTTGGAGGAGCCAACGGACGAGGAATAAGGTGCTTACATTCTGGAATTTATTGTGCCAAAGAGAAAGAATTACATACCTCACCCGAAGGCCAAGAAGTGTAGAATGCGAAATTGGTTACTTGGCCCAATTATATTTGTCCCACCATCCCGCGAGCATAGCAAAAAGCTTGAAGCAAAATTGGGGGCTCAATTCATAAGTTCGAAGTGGAGGTAAAAGTGGTTCAAGTCGTGCCGCAACGTTAAATCAGGTGCTTGTTGGGAGGCAACCCAACTTTACTGCTTTATTTTATTTTATTTTATTTTATTTTTGTAGTGTTGTTTTATTTTATAGGATTACAAGAATAGGAAGCAAAGCTATTGGAAGAGTACAAAAGCAAGCTAGATGGTTGGAACTAAGTGTGGGGTGCCCGCACAAAGGGCCTGGGAGAAGTCTGAGTACCCCATGAGCCACTATTGCTTCGGCCTTTGGCCGTTCAGGGAGTTTCTTGTCCACCCTTGTTATTTGTTTTATTTGTGCATTGCGGACACTGCACTCTTATAAGTGTGGGGGTAGGGTAATTTCTCTAAATAATTAGTAGTAGTATGTTAGTAAAAATGTTAACTTCTTATTTTTATTTTAGCTTCTTATTTTTGTTTTTGTAGTTGTGTAGTATTTTAGTAGCTTAAATTTTTTGCTTTTTGTAAATAAAGAAAAATCGGAAAAAAGTAGAAAAATTGGACTTTTCCCGATGATGGATCTCCTAGACAGTTTTCTTGAGGGATTAAAGTCTAAACAAAAAATTCAAAAAATATGGCTTTTAGTTTCCTTTAGGTAGTAATAATCCGCCATAGTTTTTCTTTGTACTTCGGTTCTTTTTTATGGGAAATAGTTTGAACCGGGCAGTAGTTTTTTATTTATTTTCTTAGAGCAGGACTTAGGAAAAAATAGAGGAGGAATGATGAGATTCATAGGCGCCCTTGACTTGTTTAATAATAGCATATTTAGGCTTTGGCATGTGTAGTATCTTTCCTATATTTTGAAATTGATCATGATGACGTTATAAATTGGATTGCATGTCTCGCGACGCCTATGTCTCGTATTCTTGACTTATGTTCACTTTGTGCTTAATGCTTAATATTTTGTGGCTCTGTGAATACTTGCATTAGTTTGAGTGTCTGAATGAGACCGTCCTTAGTGAGTCATGTGCCACGTGTGAAGTGAGAACTTTGTGTCGTCCATGTCATTGTACTTGTGTCTAGAACTTGCCCTGTATGTGAGTCAAAGCGAATGTTTAAGTGGGGCTCGGTTTGAAAAATAATTTTAGGCTTTCTTTGATCTTTTCGAGATTTATTGCTATCACAAATAAAATATATCCCTAGTTAATCATTTTGAGCCTATAGACTTTTATTTGGCACCCACATTACAAGTCTATACCCTTTTTATTCTTAATTGACGTTGTTTTGATCCATTTACCTCTTAAAGCACTTTAATTATGAAATGGGCACTAAAGGAAGTAAGGAGGAAATTTGGGTGACTTTCGAGTAGAACCAATGAAAGGAAGAACGGTGCACTTGTTTTGTAAAATAAGACACCACTAACGAAAATTGTAAAGAACAAAAATCTGAAAAAAGAGAAGGAAAAATTTAGATGAATAAATTGATATCTTGTTCTTGCTAGTGGGTATAAAGTAAAGTAGTGCCTAAAGAAAGAGGGAACATTGTTAGGGATGATTTTAGCTGTGAAATTGAAGTTGGGATTGAAGAATTTGCACTTACAGTTGATTATGAGATGTGTTAAAGTGCTTAGGGGGAGTTAGTCACTATTCCTAAATATATCCTACCCGTCCCTTAGCCCACATTACAACCATGAAAAAGTCCTAATTGATTTTAGATCGAGTGATCCTACATTAGTAAAGATTACATTAAGGGCAAGCCTATGGTACCAATTGCATGCATGTGACTTCTTTTGTGAGAGTGAGCGATTTTCTTTGATATATATAAGTCCTTAAAATATATTTGAGAATTTGATTTGAATGTGTAGATTCAACTTACTCTTTTATTCTTGTTGTGAGGGCACATGGTTTCACGAGGGATAGGTCATGTTATTAGACTTCTCTATGATGTTGGGTGTTTAATCCATGAGTGCATTGTGATACTGAGTCGATTTTAGAGGCTAGGATTGTTATAATCATGTCGTCTTTATTGTGAATATTTTTGAAGAATGGCAAAAGAAAAGGGAAGTGTAAGTGATTGCATATGCTAAAGTTTTATTGTTGCTATCAACCGTGGTCATTGGTCTAGTGTGTTTCAAATGTGTAATTATAAAGTGCTCAAAGATAGAGTGAATTGTTGGTTGCTCGGGGACGAGCAAGAGCTTAAGTGTGGGGTAGTGATGTTTGGCAAAAAATTCATATATTTTGCATGTAATTTGCCTTGTATTATACATCGATCTAGTTAATTTTTGTGTGAATATTTGTGACTTGAGCTTAATAATATTATTTATATGTGTAGGAGTCAATTGGAAGTGATTTGGGGAGTTTGCATGCAAATTGACGTCAAAAAGGGAAGAATTTGGAGGAAGTATAAGTTTGGTGCCTAGGTTGGCGCTAGGAACCAACCAAAACGCCAATGACAGAAGACCAAAAAGTTTGTTGTCCATGTTGGCGCCAGGCACCAAGCGAAATGCCAAAGGGTGGATTTTATCCTAATTCGGCTGGGACTTGGGGATTTCAACCCTACACGTGCCCAACATGTATAAAAGGGGTTCTAAACCTATTTTTGAGAGGATAGAACATACTTTGGACCAAGGGAGAGCACGGAGTCGCCGTGGAGGCCGGAATTCATCAGATTCCATCTTTCTTCCATCAAACTTAGTAATCTTTACGTTTCTTTGGATGAATTGTTGTTTTGCTACCATGTCTATGTGAAGCTAAACTTCACGTTCTAGGGTTGTGATTGTCATGGATATTGAAGTTTATTAATTACATTACCATTAATTCAAGTTATCATCTTTGGTTATTTCTCTAATTATGTGCATAATTGCTTAATTATTTGGCCAGCAGTTGAGTTCTATTTACTATCTATGCTATGATTGGGAAAGCCGTGTTTAAATAAGAGTAGAATTAGAGAGAGATTGTTTATGAACCCGTGGCTCGGGGAAAGATTTTGCGGTTAGGATAGGAATATACCTAACAGTCCTGCTTAGTTGAATACCGTATTATATTCGTACATGATAGATTCAATACCATAGGAACATAGGATTGATATATTGTGGATAGACAGATAATATTGTGAAAACATGCTATTTATATAAACGATCTGGTCAACTAGCAACCGTAGATAATTCGGATTAACAGGTGTAATTACGAATTCAATAGGATTGATAAACCGACCACAACCCTGGAACTTATATCTCCCTTGGTTACGTGTTTAAATTTTGCAATAGTAGTTGTAATAGAAAAACCAAACCTTTGATTATATTGGATAGTAAATTAATTTTAGTTTGCTTAGTTAAGAATTAATCTAAGTCTCTATGGGTTCGACATCCGACTTTCAAGTCACTATATTACTTGACGGTCACGTATACTTGCTTGTACTTGGGGAACCAACACTTTTCTGTTATAATATCGCTCAATCATCTATTTTTGAGCCGCCATTGGAATTAATGTTGCTTCTCTCCTTTCTTCTGATAGATCCAAATTTACTCGCATCTCCTCTTTATTTGCTTCATCAGTAGCATGTGTTTATCTCGTACTTGGGTTCACCTATCTCTACTGGAATTAAAGCTTCTGCACCATATACAAGTAAGAATGGAGTCTTACTCGTACTTGTTTTGGCTGTCATTCGATAAGCCCACAACAACCCTGGTAACACTTCTGGTCATTTGCTTTTTGATTCCTCTAATCTCTTCTTCAAGTTTTTAATGATATTATTATTTGTTTATTCAACTTGTTCGTTAGTTGCAGGGTGGTAAGATGCGGATGTAATCCGTCTAATCTACTAACTTTTAAAGCATTCTGTGATTTTAGCGCCTATAAAATGCGGGCCATTGTCACACACGATTTCCTTTGGAACTCCAAAAGGGCAGATAATGTTTCGTCAAATAAAATCCCTGACTTTGTTTTCTCGCACCTGTTTAAATGCTCTTGCCTCTACCCATTTTGAAAAATAATCTGTTAAAACTAACAGATACCGTACCTTTACCTTAGCTTGAGGCAACGAGCCTACAATATACATGCCCCACTTCATGAAAGACCATGGTGAAATAACTGAATGTAACAGTTCTGTTGGGAGGTGCATGTTATTGGCATATCATTGGCATTTATCGCACCTGGCTACAAAACTATTTGCTTCTTCTTTCATTTTTGGCCAATAATACCCTGCTCGTATTAATGTCTTTACCAATGATCTTCCCCCGGCATGATTGCCACAGTGCCCCTCATGTACTTCCCTCATCACATACTCCGTTTGCGATGGGCCGAGGCACCGTTCTAAAGGTCCGCCAAACATCTTTCGATATAAATTTCCACGAATTAAGAAATACCAGGCAACTTTGTGGCGAAGCAATTGTGACTTCTTCTTGTCCTCGGGTAAGATTCCATACTACAAAAAGTTCACAAAATCTTTCCTCCAATCCCAAGTTAGATTATTAAAATTTACCTCGCTCTTGTCATGGTCAAGTGCCAAATGAAACAAATGTATCACGATAACATTTTCTATATTTGTTACATCCGTGATAGACACGAGATTTGCCAACGCATCTGCTTCTGCATTCTCTTCCCTGGGTATCTGCACGGCCTTCCACGACTGAAATTATCTAAGTAATTCCCGTAATTTTTCCAGGTAAATTGCATTCACGTTTCTCTTGCCATGTAAGTCCCCTTGCGTCTGGGTAACCACTACGAGTCACTTTTGATCACAATCTGCTCTATACCAAGTTCTTGTGCCAGTTCCAAACCTGCAATCACAGCTTCGTACTTTGCCTCATTGCTAGTGATTGGATAATATTTTATTGCTTGTCTTATGACTTCCCCTGAAGGTGGAATTAGAACAATTCCTAAACCTGATCCTTTAACGTTAGAAGAACCATCGGTAAATAAAGTCCAAGTCCCCGAATTAGATCCGGTGAATACCCGTAGTTCCTTTTCTACTTCAGGAACTAAATTCGTGCTGAAATCTGCTAAAACCTGCGATTTTATTGCAGTTTCGGGCTGATATGAGTTCTATTGTCCATTTAGCTAATCTACCTGATAATTCCTGTTTATGCAATATATTCCTCAGGGGGAAACAGTTATTACAAAAATAGGATGACATTGGAAATAAGGTGTTAACTTCCTAGATGCCATAATTAACGCTAAAGCAAGCTTTTCCAAATGGAGATATTGTGTCTCAACATCTAGCAAAGATTTACTAACATAATAAATTGGGTATTATTTACCTTTATCTTCTCGTACCAACATCGCACTTACCGCTACTTCTGACACAACAAGATAAATAAGAAGCCTTTCACCGTCTTTTAGTTTGGATAGCAAAAGCGGATTTGACAGATATGATTTTAGGTCTTTGAGGGCTTGTTGGCATTTGTAGTCCATTCAAACTGATTCTGCTTTTTCAATATTGAAAAGAATTTAAAACTCTTTTCTGATGACTTTGATATAAACCTCCCAGGGCAGCTATTCTTCCTGATAATCTCTGCACTTATTTTTTGCTCATGAGTATATCTGGTATTTACTCGATAGCTTTGATTTGTGCAGGATTCACTTCAATACCCCTATTAGAAATGAGAAAGCCTACAAACTTACCTGAAGGCATGCCAAAAGAGTATTTTTCTGGATTTAGCTTCATATTGTATTTGCGGAGAATCTTGAAAGTGTCTGACAAGTGTTGAAAATGATCTCCCGCCTGTGCTGACTTGACTAGTATATCGTCAATGTACACTTCCATAGTTTTTCCTATATGTTCTTGAAATTTAGTCACCAACCTTTGATACGTGGCTCCAACATCGTTTAAACCAAAGGGCATGACTTTATAACAGTAAGTCCCCCTGTCTGTGATAAACAAAGTTTTTTCTTTATCTAGGGGGTCCATTTTTATTTGGTTATATCCTGAATATGCATTTAAAAAACTCAAAAGTTCATGTCCTGCGGTAGAATCGATTAGTTGATCTATATGCGGCAAAGGAAATGAATCTTTAGGGCAAGATTTATTTAGATCGGTATAATCTACACAAACTTGCCATTTTCCATTATTTTTAGGAACTACCACGGTATTAGCTAACCAGTTAGGGTACTTTACCTCTTGTATCAATCCAATTTTCATAAGCTTTTGTACCTCATCTTGGATTACTTGATTTTTGAAGGATCCTTTCTTCCTCTTCTTCTGTTTGACATATGGATATGATGGGTTCTCATTCAATTTGTGGGTCATTAACTCCGGTGGTATACCTGTCATATATGAATGCGACCAAGCAAAGCAATCTGTGTTAGCTTGTGAAAATTCAATTAACTTACATTTCATTTCTAGGCTTAAATTTGCTCCGGCGTAAACTTTTCTGCCTAGCTAGTGTGTAAATAGAACTATAGCTTCGAGCTCTTCAACAATTGTCTTAATATTTTCATTTTCTTCTGGCTCTTGAATAACATCAGGTCTCAAATCAACGTCAGTCGGTCCTGGTATGCCTTCAGTTGAGGTCTTTGCACAATATCCTCAATCGAGTTCTGTAGTTGCTATTTTGCGTCTGCATCATTGGTTACCATGCTTGAAACTACCACCGAGTTGATAATTCTTGAAGCTTAATGATCTCCACGAATTTGACGGATTCCCCACTGTGAAGGAAATTTAATAATTTGATGTAATGTGGATGGGACGACATCCATATCATGAATCCACGGTCTTTCCAGAATTATATTATATGCCATGTCTGCGTCTATCACATGGAACTTCGTATACTTAACAAGTCCTTTTGCAAATGTGGTGAGCAAAACTTCCCCTTTTATGATAACACTTGAATTATCAAACTCGGATAGGGATCGTGCCTTTGGTATCACCTTGTCATTAGATTGCATTTCGTTCACCACCCTTAGTAAAATGATGTTCACTGAACTACCTGGATCAATCAAAACTCATTTTACATTAGTATCGTGTACAAGTAAAGATATTACCAGTGCATCGTTGTGAGGAATCATCAAGCCGTCCACATTTTCATCATCAAATGTTATACTGTCTACATCCAAGACTTGGCAAACTCGTTTTCCATGAGTAACCGTGACTTTTTGACGTCTTTTTTGCAGTTGTATAAGTTACACCATTGACCTCATCTCCCCAGTTATTACATTGACTGTTCTTTTTGGTGATGGAGGTTTCGGGGGTTCCTGTCTGTTCTTCATATATGATTGTCATCCTTTTTCACTGAACAGGTCAATTAGATAACCTTGCTTCAACAAATGCTCGACTTCTCCCTACAGTAATCTACAATCTGTTGTTCTATGGCCTTGATCGTTATGAAACTCACACCAGAAATCTGGATTCCTTTTGCTTGGATCTGATCTCATTTCTCTAGGCCACCGCACCTTATCTCTCATATCTCTTAAAATAGCTACTAACTCAGAGATGCTGATATTAAAGCTGTAATCTCCTATCCTCGCATATGTACTGGAATCGTTTCCTCGTGTATCCCGTTCCTTTCTGAACTTAGATGAGGAACTGGCATCTTTTTGCCTCGATCTTGAGTCGAATCGTGTGTTTTCTTGTTTAGATCGAGGGTCTCACCCAACAGATCTCATGTAAGATTCGTACCTATTTTTTTCGGTCCTTTTTATGATTCTAAACATCTCAATCCTGTTCTTTCATCGGTATATTCCTCTATCCGCAAATTTGTACTATATTTGTTGTACATATCGTTCCAAGTTATTGCTGGGAATTCTCGCAAACTTTCCTTCAGTATTCTCATGGCTTCTGAACTTTTCTCGTTTAAATTGCTCGCTAATGCCATAACTTCCCAGTTATCAAGTACCCGAGGAAACATCACCCTCTCCATCTAGAATCTATCTACGAATTCCCTGAGTAAAAAATTTTGTATTCCCCTATTTACTTTAAAGATGTCTTCCATCCTTTTTTTTAACCTTCTAAGCTCCCGAATGTACTTTGATAAATGAATCTGCAAGCTCAGCAAAAGAATCAATAGAGTTTTCAGGTAAAAGCGAATACCATGTTAACGCTCCTTTTGTGAGTGTTTCACCAAATATTTTAACCAAAACCGATTCGATTTCTTGCTTGGTTAAATTGTTGCTTTTCATGCAAGTTGTGACTGCAGTTACGTGATATCGAGGGTCAGTTGTTCCATTATATTTTGGAATATCAGGCATTTTAAACTTTTTAGGAATTGGCAAAGGCGCTGTACTTGGATTCCAGGGTTGTTATGAATATTTGTCAATATCCACCCCTTTGATTACGGGTGGCACGCCAGATATTTGCTCTATGCGATCGTTTTGCTCCTTCAATTATTTCTGCAAAGTTAGTACCAAATTTGTAAATCAGAATTATTTGGTGTACCTGACCCTCCATCACGAGATTCGTTAGGAGTTCCTCCACTTCCAGAATTGTCAAGCCTCGAGCGTGGGTTTTCTAAGGTCGCTGTATTGGCTGGTGGAGGAGTTTGTGGCGCATTGGAAAATCCTCTAACAAAGGCTTGAAGAGCATTATTCACATGATCTGCTATCAACTGCTTTAGAGCGTCTTGTTCTACAGTTTGTTCGTCCCCCCTGTTGATCATTAGCGTGTGACGTAAACCTCTCAGGTGAAGCTTCACGAGATTGTTGAGGGGATCCCGTTAGAGAGGGGAGAGATAGAGTTCCATCCTGTTGGTTCAACTGGCCATTTTCGTTAGCAGTTGACATAGTTAGTTGTCAAAAAAAAGAATTTGGAAAGTGAAAAGATTATCAGGTTTCCGGTAACGGAACCAATTTGTTTAACCAAAAATAGAATTCTCGGTCAAAGTCAATATTTAGAAGAAAACGGGTTACTGATAACTAAAATTTACTTCACTTTTCCAATAATCTTAGAGGAAAAAAAAATAATGGAGATGATTAGCCAAGAAAAATAAGGAATCGACTAACAATCAATCCCCAAAATTTAGGCTGAAAACTTTCAAGCATAAAGCAAAGAATTATAGTATGTATTTCAGTAATAATCGTAACTTGTCCTTACAAATAAAATTATTATCCTTATATAGGAGAATGCAATCATAACGGTTCTTATACTTAATTTGGACTAATTAAAGGCATTAATTATATTGATTGTCCATTACTATAGATAACCGTAACTAGCATATTTATGACTAAAGATTCCTTATACTTGCTCCTGAATCTCCTTCCTTATTTACTTCTGGTTCGTGTATCTTACATTCTTTGCAATGTCCATTCATTCCGTTCTCGTTTCTCCTTTGATAACTGTCAGGCTCGGTTCTTTTATCTTATGCTACCCCGTGGGTGTTTCTCCCGTACCTTTCATGCATTCTTAATTCACTTAATTGAGAATTCCACTTGTCGATATATCGACGCTCCACGCGTCATGCCTCGTCAGCTTACTGATGTTTCACGTGTCATGTCTTTTTTTTACCAATACAATAACAAGGACTAATCCAACATGTGCAACAATACAAGAGTAACGGAGTAAGAAACACCCCAAAATCGTTAAAATATTACGTTAAACGGCTTGGCAACCTATAGAATAAGAATCTATATATAATTATAAAGCAGGGCCAAACTTAGGTGATGTGGCATCTCTACACAGTAGAATTCATATTTATCTTTTTTCTCATTTTCTGATTTTTTTCCTTCTACTTTTTAGTTAATTTTATCACAAAAACCCCTTAAAAAACTTACGTTAACGTTAGTGAAGGAACGCAATGGTTGCGAAGAAGAAACAAGGAACGCGACGGTTTCTTGAAGAAGGGACAAAAAGGATCCTAAAGCTTTTTTACATTCAAACCATTTCATTTTTCAGCAATTTAATTTGGTCGTCACCTCCACTACCATTTTTACATCGTTTGCAAAACTCTTATTCAAATAATCAATAAGAGATGCTGAATTTTAGCAATCACACTCAGCCAAAGATGTAATTGCTCGAGGACTACCTATTGCATTTGTATTGTAAGGGGTAATATTTTGAGCAAGCGAAATAATAAAGCTCTCACAAGTGGAATGTCTCTATATAGAAATAGCACATTCTACAGAGAACAACAACAAGATGATGAAGACGGTAACACCACTTGGACCATCACGCAATTGGAATGATGCCTTTTAGGTTCATACATAGTGTCTTCTATGATTTTCTCCTTGTCGTTTCTTCTTCTATATATTACATCTGATTTTATAGGGCAGATAACAATTTCAGTATATATATTTAGGCTACGAAATGTCTTTTAGAATATCTTTCTTGTAGCTTTTTCTTCTATTTTGTAGGGCGAATAACAACAGATATGAAAAGATCACGAGAGATAAAATTTAAGAGGTAAGATTATAATTTTTTTTTTATCTTTATAAGATATTTAAATATAAAAAAGGCAAGCAGACGTTACATAATTTTTGTTAACTTGATTGAGAGGCCTATTCCTTCATTCCAGTGATATTATAGAAGGTTATGCAACATTTTTATATTTGTTTTTTCTTTTTCTATTCTACTTTTTATATTTATTTTTTCTCATATATTTGATTTGTAATTTTTTCCTTGTAACATCTCTATTGCTAAGATTTATTCTCTACAGATCTCCCTAACACACTAACTCATATCTTGATAGTTTTGTTTCAAATAGTTATTTAAATCATGCAAGATATATTATTATGAGAAAATTAACATCATCACAGGAAGGTAAGGTTTTTGTTAAGATCATTAAAATGAAGAGGATAAAAGTTGAGAAGAAGATGTTGGCGGACGTATAGAATGAATGTATGCATTTATATATAACAGTATATTGCTTTCAGAATTTCATTAAAAATTAGGAGACGAGAAAGAAGGAAAATTTATCTTAGTAATGAAAACTTGGAGAAAGAAATCTTAATAATAATAAAACAAATAACGAGTTGGGGGGAGGGGATGTTTTGTGTCTTCTTTTTCTTTTTCATTTTCAAATTTCCTCCCTTTCTATTTAATTTGTGAAAATTAAGTATCCGACAATCATGGCTAATTGAGCGGAATAGACAACTGGAAAAAATCTTCTTTTTTTTTTCTTTTTGCTCAAATATGTACAATTAGTTCGGTTCTTTTTTCTTAGCCTAAAATAAATTTAGAGTCACCTATGAAGAGCTGGTGAATCTAAATGCCTTCTCATATTTTTGTATAAAAGAAACACACGGTTTGCTAGGATGCTAGACATTTGTAAGTATGCAATTCACTAATTCTTTTGGCAATTTGCTCATACACCATGAGAAACTATTTAATAGTAGTATTGTTTTACTGATTATGAGATTAGTGCTTGACTGAAAAAAGTATGCTTTTTCTACTAATATGAAAAGAGGCAAAGAAAGAATATTATACATATTTCCTTGAAAAGAAGTGTATTAATCAGGATTAGAGCCAACTATGTTTGAAAATTTATTACTACATAAGGTAAAGGGAAGTCCGATGCATAAAGTATCATATTTTTACGTAAAACTGAAAACTGAATATTTAAAGAGTATTATTGATATGTACTACTATATTTTATTCAATTATAGAGTTTAAATTAAAATGATATTTATTTTTATAATTGCACGAAGCGCAACAAATTCTCTAGTTCTATAATAAATACAAGGTATACATACATTGAAAAACATATAGCAGGGGCCACCTTCAAATCTTGGTTCATCTGCCTCTGGTTGTCTGTGTATCTTTCTGTACATGTTCATAGTTTCTTTTAGGAAATATGAGCAGAACATTATTGATGGTGTCTTACACTGGCAAACATTTGGGTAGCAGGAAGAGAAAACCTTTTTCTTCGGTTTTGACATCATTTTTCCCTATGCGCCCGACAAACTGAATAGGAAACATTAATAATCAAAAATTGAAGACCGATCTAGAGAATTGGGGGGGAAATAAAGTTGAGGGTGACCGATAAGTTATCATAGTTGAGAGATTGGTTTTATGGCCATTATGAATGTTCATTTATGGAATCATTTTCTTCATAAGGACTCAGTATTTAACTTGTCCGAATTCAACATTTATTAAAATTTCGTTTGATTATGCTAATCATTGTGATTTTACAACCTCTCCTATATTAACCCAATTCTCTTTCTTTCCAAAATCCTCTCAAGATGCTCATAGTCCTTCTCTCCGCGCTGCTCACTTTCTTTTGATTGCAGTTCGAATCGTTAAAAAAAATGGTGTGGAGCCTTTATATTAAAAGATATGAATTGATATTCTTTCTTAAGAACCGATACAAGCATCACCTATGACTCTATCATGTATTTGGTTGTTGGCNGGGATGTTTTGTGTCTTCTTCTTCTTTTTCATTTTCAAATTTCCTCCCTTTTTATTTAATCTGTGAAAATTAAGTATCCGACAATCATGGCTAATTGAGCGGAATAGACAATTGGAAAAACTTTTTTTTTCTTTTTGCTCAAATATGTACAATTAGTTCGATTCTTTTTTCTTAGCCTAAAGTAAATTTAGAGTCACATATGAAGAGCTGGTGAATCTAAATGCCTTCTCATATTTTTGTATAAAAGAAACACACGGCTTGCTAGGATGCTAGACGTTTGTAAGTATGCAATTCACTAATTCTTTTGGCAATTTGCTTATACACCATGAGAAACTATTTAATAGTAGTATTTTTTACTGATTATGAGACGATAGTGCTTGACTGAAAGAAGCATGCTTTTTCTACTAATATGAAAAGAGGCAAAGAAAGAATATTATACATATTTCCTTGAAAAGAAGTGTATTAATCAGGATCAGAGCCAACTATGTTTGAAAATTTATTACTATAAGGTAAAAGAAAGTCCGATGCATAAAGTATTATGTTTTTACGCAAAATTGAAAACTGAATATTTGAAGAGTATTATTGATATGTACTACTATATTTTATTCAACTATAGAATTTAAATTAAAAATAATATTTATTTTTATAATTGTCCGAAGCGCAACAAATTCTCTAGTTAGAATCTGCATCCTATCTTGTTCCTCCATTTTCCTAAAGAAGTACATGAGCTTTACTGCCAACCTCAATATGAATGCCAAAGAAAAGTATTATGTAACTTAGTATGCTAATAGATAATATATGTAATGTGTAATTTAGTATATATTTCGGTACGATATCGATATTTTGGTATTATTTTTTTAAATACCAAATATCATACTTGATACCTAATTATTTTAAAAACTTAAACCAAATATCATAAAAAAATACCAAAATATAGAATATCATATACTAAATTTTCAATTTCCATACGGTATTTACCATATTATGCACAGCCCTAGTAATTTTTAAGCCGTACCCAATTTTCAAATTATTTTGCATCTACACCCGTTTTTGTCTTAAAATAAATTCAAAAGTACTACTTTGCCCTCCATCGTCAAGCATCTATACCGCTAAAAACGGTCACTAAAATCTGGTGCCTTTCCTCCATTGCTGCCGTCAAACTTCCACCACCTTCATTGCTGATCTCCCACCATCTCTGTTGCTCCGATCTGACATAACGCTCCTCTGTCACCCTTCTCTTCGTCCCCAACACATTCCTCTATTCCTTAGATCCAATGAACAATCATCCTCTGTCACTACTTCCGACAATAAAGAATAATATTGTCATTTGCGCTGCTCATTCTGCTTCACCATCCTTCCAATCATGTAGATCCTTAAAAATTTGAACCATTTTACCAATTACTCTTCTCCAGATTACACTGTAGTTTTCAAAACTCTTCAGATTCTACTTTCTTTGTTTTCTCTCCCTTTTTTTGCTTTCTCTTTCTATAAAGTTGTTTTTCGTCTACTAAATCCTAGGTTTCACCTAATAATCCTTGGAAAATGGATCCATGTCCACCATAGTTTGGTTTGTCAGTCCATGATTTGAATCTACCAATTTAATTGATGTCACTTCCTTTTAATTAATGCTAGTGTCATATTTCATTAATTTGACTGTTGGAACTAAGCTTTTATTTACGTATCTTCTGTCTAGCTTACTCAAGTTTTTGGGCTAAAATACACAATTCCAGGTAGTACAGCCTTTCTCTTCTGCCCGCACACTCTGTGGGTTCATGAAGTTGTTGTTTTTATCCATTAAAAAACATCAGACTTCGGACCTGAAGTTCGTCAATAGATGCGCCTAACTTCAGACCTATATGTCTCAAGTTCATAGTCAAATATATTAAGTTCATACCCAAATATCAGTTCATAGTCAAATATATGAAGTTCATACTTCATACCCAGATAACTGAAGTTTATACCAAAATGTCTGAAGTTTATAACCAAATGATTGAAGTTTATACCTAAATATCTTAAGTTTATTATACCCAACTGAGTGAAGATCATAGCAAAATGTATGAAGTTCATATCCCAATGTGTGAAGTTCATACCAAAAATATCTAAAATTCCTACTCAAATGACTGAAGTTCATAGCGAAATGTCTGAAGTTTTTTTTTTTTTTTTTTTTCT
>AWOL01S0080821.1:489-41128 GCA_000715115.1 Nicotiana otophora | reverse complement strand
CCTTTGATAGTTTTTGGAAACAAATTAGATACAAAAGAAAGTTCCTGGAGAGCAAGCAATTTTATTTTATTTTTTAAATTGCTTTTCGTTTTTTTTTGTTTTTCTTTTTAACTTGTTTTTTTTTTGCTCTTAGTATTCAAGAAATCCCCAGAATTATCAAGAACGAAACCTTGATAGAACCGCTCTGATACCACTTGATAACGACAAGGTCGGGAATCCAAACTAGAGTAAGAATTTGAAAAGTAAATACGGAAGCAATAACAATAAGGAATTGAACAACTAGCACTTAAGGGCAGCAAATAAAGGATATGGGGAAATTCAGGGAAAGAATTCCAAGAACTTCCAAGAACGCAAGTTCTATAGCCTTGACAAGATCAAAGTAACAACGTCTTGATTTATTGAAGAAATCAAACGCCTTTACTTAAAAGCAAATCAAAACAATAGATTCGGATCTTGACCGCTTTACGAGTAACTTGAGACAACAATTAATAACTAGTATTAATCGCCTTCTAAGAATACCACAAAGGAATCAAAGATATCACAATAGAGAAGTAATCTTACTACCTTGAACTATGAACTAGTAAAGGTTGAAAGATAAATCTCAAAGCACAAGTAACAAAGGTTCAAAAGAACTCTCAAAGTATGATATACTTAATCAATAATGAAGTGTCTCAATGAATGAGAAGAACTCCTTATTTATAGGAGTACTAAGGCACAAAAAGTCCTTAAAATTAGGTAGGGTGGTTGCTAAGGCATAAAAAGTCATTACAATTAGGTAGGGTGATTGCTAAGGAGTAAGAAAAGTCATTACAATTAGGTGGGGGGCGGCCAAATCCCTTTGGGGCAGATTTGGACCTTAAAACTACTAGTTTGGGCCATTGATTTGGACTCCAATTGGGCTCCCTTTGAAACACCCTCTTTTGGACCTCTTTTAAGCTCATTTTAAGCCTATTTGGTGGACTTCAAGGGCTGATTTGGTGGCCCAATCTTCCTCCTCTTGGACTTCAATTTGGATCACCAAATAATTGTAAAACTTGGATAATTCATCTACTTTGGGCTTGAGCTCTTCCTCTATAATTAAAAGCTTCTTTATTTGCCATTGAAGTCCAGCAACCTTAGAGTGTAACTCTTTAGCTTGAGATCTTGTAAATGGCCTTGGAGCTTCCAAAACTCTACCCTTGTCCTTGATGCTATCACTTACCTTAAGGAATTCCCCAAAAATGCTCTCAAAAGTTGCCAAACCCGAGCTCAAAATGTTTGAAATGAAGCCAAAATTGCGAACCCTTGTATTTAACTTTCTGTCCAGCACCTCCGCTTCTGTGGACACTTACCAGCATATGTGGTGTTGCAGAAGCGACCAAAATTTTGCTTCTGTTGTGAACCACTGGAGTTAGGCCTTCGCTTCTGCCGTCTTCACCCTCGCATCTGCGCAACCGCAGGTGCGGAACTCCCCATCGCACATGCGCACCCTTCTCATCTGCGCCCCCTCTTCTCGCTTCTGCGAGGCCATGACCGCATCTGCGGGCTCAATTGGACAATCCAAATTTCTCTTCTATGGCGTGAAGGATGCTTCTGCGATGCTGCACCTGCGGCCCAAAATGCGCAGGTGCGATTACACCAGACACAACAAAGCTCAGCTATGCTCTAAGTTCAATTTTGTCCGTTAACAACCCGGAATTCACCTGAGGCTCCCTGGGACCTCTATCAAAAATACCAACCAGTCCTAAAATATTATACGGATTTAGTCGAGCCTTTAGATCGCATCAAACAATGCTAAAAATATGAATTGTACATCGATTCAAACCTAATAAACGTTAAAACTTCAAACTGCTACATCCGATGCTGAAACCTATCAAATCAAGTCCTATTTACCTCAATTTTTGCAAACAAGTCATAATTTATATTACGTACCTACTCTAATTTTCAGATATTAGAATCCGATCCCGATATCAAAAAGTCCACTCCCGATCAAACTTTCCAAAAATCATCCAATTTTCTAACTTTTCGCAATTGACGCTAAAATGACCTACAGACCTCCAATTCAACATCCGAACACGCTCCTAAGACCAAACTCACCCTACCGAGCTATTGAAATCGTCGAAACTCTATTCCGGAGTCATCTTCATACAATTCAAACTACGGTCGATTCCTAGTACTTAAACACCCAATTGAGGAACTATGTGTACCATTTCACTCTAAAACCAAAAAATAAATCCTACCGGCAAGTCAAGAAAATCCAAAAATAAAATAGAGAGAGCAAAAAATAGGGGTTCGGGGTTAGTACTCTCAAAATGACCGGCCGGATCATTACGGAGGTACTTGAGTGTATGACCTTTGTTTGGTTGCTTTTATTGTTCGTGGACTGTTTGGAGTACAATACTCCAAAATTTTGTCCATAGTTGATAAGGAAAATTGTTTCTAGGGTAGATTTTTGGTTTTGGACAAATCTTCTGTCAAAAATGCTATCATTTTGGACAGATTTTTGGTAAAACAAAAATTTGCCCCAGCCCTTCCTCTCCTATATAAAGAGGAGTTCTTTCCTCACTCGAGGACATCTTCTACACATCTTTTACTCTAAAAAAAGACACACAACTCAGGAAAAAAAAGGGGCATCAGTTGAATACCTTTGGGAAGCTGAAGCTTTAGAGCATTTGAGTAGTATTTTGGAGACAAAATTTACCAGAAAAACAAAGGAGTTTTTACAGTTTGCTCTAAGTTTGGTTTGCTGAAGTTTCTAGGTGATTTCGCTACTGTTCCCATTGTTGTTTTTACTGTCTTTGCTGCACTGCTGTATTTTATTATTCTGCAAATCATGTAACTTTCAAATTCTTATATTGCAGATTCTTGATGATAATAAGAAATATTTGATCCTAGTTTGGCTGATGAGACACGTTAGATATGACTTTGTTTCTAGATGAATATTATGTTAGTGTTATTATTATGTCCGTCAGAAGTTAGCTAAATTATCAGTTCTTCTTTATATATGTGGTTGAAACTGCATTCTACAAAGTTTTTAGTTAAGGAGAAGAAATGTTCTTGTTGCACAAGTATTTTGCATATGAAATGTAAGAATTGTTTTGGTTTCTTTTTGCCTTTATTTCATTTTTTTTTTTTTACTTTTGTTTCCATAAGCGGCCTTTTAGTGTTAGAAATGTAACTGAACAATAATTCTTTTCATGGTTGAGTTGATTGAAATTAGGGAATAGCATATGGTGAGTGTGCTGTTGAGAGTTTAGGTTAATGGAGAGAAGCAGTGAAAGAATATTTTATGTATCATTAAATATTTTGAACACCTACCTAGTTGAGTTTGAGCATACACTGTTTTCATTTACACGTATAGGAATCCAAATTTGTAAATGCACTATCTTTATCCTTAGCTACATGTCCTAATTGGTGCTTATTAGTTTTAAGAGTATTTTAGGTTGCCATCGCTTTTGGTTTAAGTTTGCTGGCCATATATATATATATATATATATATTTTTTTTACATCAAGGCTATTGGGAATGTTTGAAATTGTCAAGCTTGTAGTAACGAACAAGATCTGACTCAAGTCTTTCAAATGCTAGGCTTCATTAATAAATTAGTTTTCATTAATAAATTAATAGGCAATTTTAGGCACGTTTTAAATGTAGATTGTTCATACACACGATCCTTGGTAAACATTTAATTAATAAAATGGTCATGTGTGCATTCCCATTCCTTGACTCTTTAATAATAAATTGTGTTTGATCATGCTTCTTACTCGTTCATTGGTTAAATGCAAATAACTAAATAAAGACCTTGTGTGCTTACACGCTCTTAGGCCAAAATTAATAAAATTCGGTTAAAGCGGCAATATACAATAGTAATTGTAGGTATATAATAAGCAGTTTATCTAAAATTATTTAAGCCAAGTTTAAGTCAATAAAGCGACTGTGCTAGAACCACAGGATTAGGAGAATGCCTTACCTTCTCCCCGATCAATAAAATTTCTTACTCGAATTTTATTTTCGCGGACCAATAAAGATAGAGTCAAACATTTCTTTGACTGGGGATTCAAATAAAAGGTGACTTGGAATATCAAAAAATTAATTCCAAGTGACGACTCTTTAAATAAAATAATCTCTACTCAAATTTGTCACTTCAAATGGAAAAACTCTTTAACACACAATCCATAATATAATATATATCTTTGGGGGTAAAAAGGGGGTGTGACAAAAACAACAATGTGGTGCCCAGCAACGAGGTGTCCCTGTTGACCCCAACGGAGTTCCAGCCGCGGACCTGATCGATGCTAATTCACATGTGGTTATCGAAGCATATTTGCCAACCAACCCCGAAAACAACATTCGCGGGGAGCCTGATCGATAGCCCGGAGTACACGCGACGGCGAAGGCGATGGGATCAATTTGCGGGTGATCTTTGAAATGTTACAGACTCAACATGCAGCGATAACCCAGTTGCAAAATCAGAGTCGCAACCCAGCAGAGTTGAGCCTGAACCGTCCCAGAATAATACTCGCAAAAATAAACCAGTCACATAAAGGAGCATGGTGTGCTGCAAAATATGAGATAGAATATGAATTTGTACAAGCATATGAAGGAAGATTAAACCACACCGACTAAAATACTGCCAACCAAATGAGTTTCCAAGAGGTAGAAAAGTCTGACAACAAAAAAATCAATTTGGTGGAACAGGACGAGAGGCAGCGCGAGGGGCAGGACGAGGAGCAGATCTTCCTGCACAACGAAACAAGGAAAATAAGGACTCTCTACCAGAATAAAGGGGCAAGAAAGAGTTTCTCTTTTTTCCTTTAGCAAAGATAGAAACACATAAATTACAACAGAAGACTACAACATAAAAGGTTAAGTGTCAAAGGCAGCCATTGATGGAGAACTAAGACGAACTAGAGCTGCCAACCAATAGAACAATAATAGATAAAATTGGATGGCAACAAACAAAGAAAGGCAACTTGAAAAAAAATTACTACCTCAATCCGATACATTGTACAGGAAGAATGTTGCATTAAAGCAAAATGAAGAAAAGTTCTATGCAGGGGCGGCTCAATAAATATGGAGGCCTAAAGCAAAAATTCAATGAGAGGCCATTTTTTTTATATAAAAGAAAAAATTCATATATAATTTCATTTAAATTCAGTATTTAAATTCTGTATTTCTTGTTTTTCATATGCAAAGCTATTAATAATTTTAAATAATTCATTTAATTTCTCTTGAGATATACACGTTGTGGGATTGTATTAAAGTTTTAATCTTTTTTGAGTTATGAATTAATAATCGAATCATTTCTCAATTTATGGTCTAGACAGTGATTCCCCAAAAGATATTTTTTTCTCAATTTATGATCAACAATTTAATCCTACTTTTTTACTTTAAAAATTTATACTTTCTCATTTAAAACACTAAATATTCTTTTAAAAATAAATTAATATATAACCTATTAAAACATTTGGGGCCCCAAAAATTATGAGGCCCAAAGCAACTGCTTTAGCAGCCTTACCCTTGGGCCGGCACTGGTTCTATGCAATGACTGTATATATAAAATTCTCATTATCAGGTATGTATCTGTATGCAATTTTCTATACAAACATTAATAATTTTGAAAAATGGAAAGCAATCTTCTATTATAGATCAAAACACAGCGATAGTGTAAGAAAATCTCTACACTCAACATATTTAACTTAAATCCAAACAAAATCGTTAGACTGAGGTTTAAGCAATTCTGCACGCCCTCTCCCCAGTTTCCCTTAAGAATGTAAGAAACTCGGTCCAAATCATGTCCAATGGGCAATAGTTGAATCTCATGTCAAAATTTCTGGCCTCATAACAAATACACAAAACAAAATAACACAATTAAAAATATGACTATTGTCTACATAAACTACAAATAAACTGTGGCTCTTTGGTGAAAATACTAATGCAAAGAATCAGTGCTGCAATTGCGTTTTCACTGTAACTAAAGTTTATTATCTTCTCAACCCACAAATCTAGAAATAGAATCAAACTTATCAGAAAGGATTTCTGCTAAACCTTTAGCTCAATTAGGATTACTTAACTTCACCTGATTAATTGTAACGACCCGACATATCGTTTTGCTTTCTAAAACTCTGTTCCCCTAATCAAGACTTTCCATATGTGCTTTCTCAATTTTATTACTTGTGGGGACGGTTGGTTTGGTTTTGGAAGGGTTCGGGTTAAATTCGAAACATTTAGTTTCATAATAGTGGCCTAAGGTGGCCAAGTTTGACTTAAGTCACTACTTTGAGTAAATGTGACGACCCGACCTGTCACGACCCAATTCAATTATAGGACGTGATGACGCCCAACGCTACCACTGGGCAAGCCAACAGTGAATTAAACCGTGTTATTTCTCTTTTAATAAATTTCAAGTGATTAAATTCCATTAAATAAAAAGGTTACGAAATCGCAAATTTGTAAATAAATAGACGAAAACAGCTGAGTGCAATCATAACCATAGAATAATCCAAAATCATATGTTTGCTAGTGTGTGTGCAAAGACCTGGTGTCATAAGTGTATGAGCAACTAATAGATTATACAAAACTCTAGCCACTATCTGAAATAAAAATAGACAGAAATAAATGTAAAGGAGAGACTCTAGGTGCTGCGGAACGGCACAGAAAGCAGCTCACCACTAGGCCTCGGGATATCTGGGATACGCGCCGGTAGTACCGCCAGATGTACGTGCCTCAGATCTTGCACGGTTAGTGCAGAAGTGTAGCGTGAGTACATAAACAACATGTACCCAGAAAGTATCTAGTCTAACCTCGAAGAAGTAGTGACGAGGGGTCGACTTCGACACTTACTATGGGCTAGCAATATAAATACAGAAATTCCAACTAAGCATGAGTTATGTAATTAATAATAATAATCCATTAACAAGCAAAGGCAAATAATTCTTTCACAAGTTAATAAATTCCAAATAAATTTCCGTCATTGATAAGTGTAACTTCCTAAGACACAGAATAATATCAAGTATGATTAGGCTCCCAATATTATTAAGCACGATTTATGCGGAGGTCGTACGACCCGATCCAGAATAACGTGTACACTGTCGAGGGACGTGCGACACGATCCATAGATGCATCTATCTACTGTCGCGGCGTTCGGCCTGCTCCACAAAAAGAGAGGATATTTTATAAGCATATGACTTAAACGTTATAACATGGCTAGTACACAATATAATAAAATTTCCATTAACGGTCAAATAATCCGCTAAAAATTCACGTAAGTGAAATTCAGTCTTTTACAATTCCTCTAACAAGTTTTACTATAATTTGGGAACTTAAATTAACAAATAGGATGCAAACATTACATGTAATCCATGATTTGGGTCCTAAGCTACCCGAACATAAGCATGAATAGTAGCTACGCACGGACTCTCGTGGCTCAAGGCTCACTTTTCGGTCACAATTTCGCTCTAAAGCCCCAACTTGGTGCCGAACAATCCAAAACTAGTCAAATGTTATATAAATTAATCAATACATGTTCAAAAGTTCATATTCTAACTATTAGAGTGATTACCCAACCTCAATTGAAGGATTCCTAAAATTTATCCACGGGCCCACGTGTCCGGATTCCGAAAATTTTCAAAGAAAGTTGTCACCCATAACCTCACGAACTCAAATATATGATTTTCACTCAATTCCCTAACCATTTTCGTGGTTAAATCTCGTTTTTATCAAAACCTAGTGTTTTCATCTAAACCTATAATTTTGAGGAGACAACCCTAAACTTACCCAAAACCCTAATCATTTCCCACCTCACATGCCGCCATCGTTTCCCTTTCCTCTCTCTTTTCTCTCATCTCCAACATCCATCAATCTCCAAGAAACCTTGCACAAATTTGTGCAAGGTCACTCGAAATCATTCTAAATCATATCTTATGTCTCCCTATCCGCGAATTCCGCTGCTAATTTCCTCTTTAAATCATAAAATTTGAAACACCTAAATCTGAAACCCTAAGCACGAAACACCACTGACCTGATTTTATCACAATCCAAAACTCTAACCTGTCGTGATGGTGCCTATCGATAAAACTAGGCAAGCCGACCTTTCAAAATACTTAAATATTTCATAAAAAGGATAATTCAAAGCGTTTTCATACCAAAAATGTTTACAAAAATCAGAGTTGAATTCAAAATATAATGCGGAAAGATATCCCCAAACATCGGATTGTCACCAAGTCATGAGCATCTAGATATACAGTCTAATAAAACCAGTGTCTAAGTGTCAATACAGAAAAGAAAGAAAACATAGAAGGACAGACAAGGTCTGCAGACGTCGGCAGCTACCTCGTAGTCTTCGGTACTCGATCGCGCACGAACTCAATGACCTCCATGATCAAACACACCTGGATCTGCACATGAAGTGCAGGGTGTAGAATGAGTACAACCAACTCAGCAAGTAACAGAAATAAATAAGGAACTGAGAAGCAGTGACGAGCTATATAATTACAGTTCATTTTCAATAATTCAGGCAAAGTATAAACATGCTTTCACATCCGACAGTTTAAGTCCAATCAGTTTTATACAATTAAAGTTCATGTAATCCAGATATAGAATCTATCAGAAATTTCACCACAATGACAGATAGCAACTAAGCGCATCAACAATTGAAAAAGCAAGTACATCCTCTCAGGGCAACAGTCACTCAACTCGTCACAACAGCTCAAATCACTCGGCTCTCTACCCTCAGTACTCACACTCAATAGTACTTGCGCTCACTGGGGGTGTGCATACTCCAGAGGCATTCCTTTCAGCCCAAGCGTTATATCGCTACGGCGTGCAACCCGACCCAATAATATAAGTTTCCATAAGGCTCATTGCGGCATGCAACCCAATCCATATACCCTCACATAGCTCGTAGCTCTGTACTCAGACCATATCTCAGTCACTAACCTCTCGAGCCCTCTCGGTCTTTCAGAAATCATACAAATCAGTCAAAAGACTTAATAACAAGTGTCAACAAGAAAATAAAAGGAAACAGAGATATGACTCACAAGTAGCACTGTCACTGCATTCAAGACAGCAAATAGCAGTTTATCAACAAGTACTCGACCGATGCGGGTCCCAACAGTGATAACATATGGCCTAAGCATGACTTCTAACATGAATGGCAGTCAAATTTCTAGAAGGCATAGGAAACATGTAATTAACAATAAGCTATTCGACTTTACAGTCTCATGGGATAGACCAAGTCCCAATCCTCCATGGTGCACGCCCACATGCCCGTCACCCAACATGTGTGTCACCCCCAAAACAATCACATCATACCAAAATCCGGGGTTTCATACCCTCAGGACCAGATTTAAGACTCTTACTTACCTCAAACCGCGTAAAATCCTACTCCGCAATGCCTTTGCCCCTCGAATCAATCTCCAAACGCCTCGAATCTAGCCACAAGCAGTACGATATAATTAATATAGGCCTAAAGAATCAATTCCACAAGAAAAACACAAAATTATAAGCCAAAATCTGAAATAGGCTCAAACCGGCCCCTAGGACCACGTCTCGAAATCCGACAAAAGTCACAAAATGTGAACACACATCTACTCACGAGTCCAACCATACAAGGATTATTCGAATCCAACCTCAAATCACCTTCCAAAACTCAAAATTTTAGCCTATGAAGCTTCTACTATCTTTCCCCCAATTTACAACTCAAATCCCTAATTAGATGATGAAAATAGAAATAGATTCATGAAACATAGTCCAATCTGAGTTAGAATTACTTACCCTAACAATCTTCTTGAAGAAATCTCAAAATATTGCCTCACACCGAGCTCTCCAAGTCCCAAAATCGAAATGGGAATCAAACCCTCGAAATCTTATTTTTCTGCCCAGTTCTTCCGTATCTGCGGACATACTGTCGCACCTGTAACGCTGCACCTGCGGAATTTCCCTCGCAGGTGCGGAAATGACTTAAGGGACTGGGTCTGCATCTGCGAGCAAGTGGTCGCATCTGCGTGTGCGCACCTGCGGGCAAAGGTCCGCTTCTGCGATCTTCCCCTCGATCTCACTATCTGCATCTGCGGAGCTTCGAGCGCATTTGCGGGCTCGCAGATGCGGAAATGTCCTCGCACCTATGACCCTTGGATATCTCCTCAACTCTCGCTTCTGCGCTCCTTCACCCACACGTACGAGTATGCACCTGTGGTCTTCCCACCGCATGTGCGAAACCACCAGAAATTAGAAAACTTCAGCCATTGCCTAAGTCCAAATTCAAACCGTTACGCATCCGAAACACCCCCGAGGCCCCCGGGACCTCAACCAAATATACCAACAAGTCCTAAAACACCATACGAACTTAGTCGAGCCCTCAAAACATGACAAACCACAACAAAAACACGAATCACCCTCCAATCTAAACTTAATGAACTATGAAATTTCCAAATTCTACAAACGATGTTGAATCATACCAAACCACGTCCGATTGACCTCAAATTTTGCACACAAGTCATATACAACATTACGGACCTACTCCAACTTCCGGAATCAGAATATGACCCCGATATCAAAAATTCAACCCCCCTCCCCCCGGTCAACTTCCCAAAAATTTGACTTTCACCATTTCAAGCCTAAATTAGCTACAGACCTCAGATTCACAGTTCGTACACGCTCTGAAGTCCAAAATGACCCAACAGAGCTAACGAAACAGACAAAACTCCATTCTGGAGTCGTCTTCACACAACTCTGACTACGGTCAAACTCCTAAGACTTAAGCTTCCGATTTAGGGACTAAGTGTCCCAAAACACTCCGAAACCAAAAACAAGACCTCCCGGCAAGTCACATAAGTAGAAACAGGTACGGGGAAAGCAGTAAATAGGGGATCAAGGCTAATACACTCAAAATTACCAGCTGGGTCGTTACATCCTCCCCCTCTTAAAACAACCGTTCGTCCTCGAATGAGCATAGAGACATACCTGAAGTGGTGAAAAGATGAGGATAATGGCTACACATATCATGCTCGGTTTCCCAAGTCGCCTCCTCGACCGGCCGACCCCTCCACCGAACCTTCACAAAAGCAATATTCTTCGACCTCAGCTTTCGAACCTGCCAATCTAAGATCGCCACCGCCTCCTCAACATAAGATAAATCCTTGTCCAAGTGGACTGAGCTGAAATCTAACACGTGAGATGGATCGCCGTGATACTTCCGGAGCATACAAACATAGAATACTGGATGAACTCCTGCTAGACTGGGAGGCAAGTCAAGTTCATAAGCAACCTCCCCAACACGTCGCAATACCTCAAATGGACCGATAAACCTCGGGCTCAGCTTGTCCTTCTTTCCGAACCTCATAACACCCTTCATGGGTAATACCCAGAGCAAGACCCACTCTCCAACCATGAATGCAACATCACGAACCTTTCGATCCGTATAACTCTTCTGTCTGGACTGGGCTATGCATAGTCTATCCTGAATCACCTTAACCTTCTCCAGATCATCTTGAACCAAGTCTGTACCCAATAATCTAGCCTCGCCTGGCTCGAACCAATCCATCGGAGACCTACACCGCCTACCATACAAAGCCTCATACGGTGCCATTCGGATGATCGACTGATAACTGTTGTTGTAGGCAAACTCCGCTAGTGGCAAGAATTGATCCCACGAACCCCCAAACTCCATCACACACGCACGGAACATATCCTCTAATATCTCAATAGTGCGCTCAGACTGTCCGTCCGTCTGAGGGTGAAATATTGTGCTCAACTTCACTCGAGTCCCCAACTCATGTTGCACGGCCCTCCAGAACCGTGATGTAAACTGCGTACCCCGGTCAGAGATGATAGATACAGGTACGCCATGAAGCCTGACAATCTCGTGGATGTACACTCGAGCCAGCTTCTCGGAAGAATAGGTAGTCATCACAGGAATAAAATGAGCTGACTTGGTCAGCCTATCCACAATCACCCAAACTGCATCAAACTTCCACTAGAAGCCCAACAACGAAATCCATAGAGATCAGCTCCCATTTCCACTCCAGAATCTCTAACTTCTGAAGCAACCCACCTGGTCGCCGATGCTCGTACTTTACCTGCTGGCAATTTAGGCACCGAGCTGCATACTCCACTATGTCCTTCTTCGTTCTCCTCCACCAGTAATGTTGTCTCAAGTCCTGATACATCTTTGCAGAACCCGGATGAATAGAATACCACGGACTGTGAGCCTCCTGGAGAATCAGCTCACGCAACCCATCTACAATGGGCACACATAGCCTACCTTGCATCCTCAATGCACCATCATCCTCAATAGTGACATTCTTAGCATCACCGTGATGGACTGTGTCCTTAATTACAAGTAGATAGGGGTCATCATACTGACGCTCCCTGATACGACCATAAAGAGAAAATCGAGAGACCACACAAGCCAATACTCGACTCGGCTCAGAAACATCCAATCTAACAAACTAGATAGCTAAGGCCTGAAAATGCAATGCCAACGGCCTCTCTGCTGCTGGAATATATGCTAAGCTCCCCAAACTCTCCGCACGACGACTCAAGGCATCGGCCACCACATTGGCCTTCCCGGGATGGTACAAAATAGTGATATCATAGTCCTTAAGAAGCTCCAACCACCTCCGCTTACGCAAGTTAAGATCCTTCTATTTGAAAAGATGCTGCAAACTCTGATGATCAATGTAAATCTCACAATGGCCCCCATAGAAATAGTGCCGCCAAATCTTCAAGGCGTGAATAATAGCTGCTAACTCAAGGTCATAGACAGGATAGTTCCTCTCATGAGGCTTCAACTGGCACGAAGCATAATCAATCACTCTACCCTCCTGCATCATAACACACCCAATACCGATCCGCGAGGCATCACAATACATTGTGTAAGAACCAGAAGTTGATGGCAGAACTAGAACTGGAGTCGTGGTCAAAGCAGTCTTGAGATTCTAAAAGCTCTCATCGCACTCCTCCGACCACTTGGAAGGAGCACTATTTTGGGTCAATTTAGTCAAGGGCGATGCAATAGATGAGAACCCCTCCACAAAACAACAGTAATAACCAGCCAAACCGAGAAAACTCCGAATCTCCGTGGCTGAGGATGGTCTGGGCCAACTCTAAACCGCCTCTATCTTCTTTGGCTCTACCTGAATACCCTCACTGGACATTGTGTGTCCCAAGAACGCCACTAAACTGAGCTAAAACTCACACTTGGAGAACTTTGCATAAAGCTTCTCCTCCCTCAACCGCTGTAACACAATCCTCAGATGTTGGGCATGCTCCTCATGGCTACGAGAGTACACCAATATGTCATTAATGAATACAATAACGAACGAGTCAAGATAAGGTTGAAACACACTGTTCATCAAATGCATGAACGTTGCTGGGGCGTTGGTCAACCCAAAAGACATCACAAGGAACTCATAATGGCCATATCGGGTCATGAAACCTATCTTAAGAATATCCGAGTCCCAAATCTTCAGCTGGTGATACACTGACCTCAAATCAGTCTTGGACAATACCCTCGCTCCCTAAAGTTGGTCAAACAAATCATCAATACGCGGCAATGGATACTTGTTCTTGATTGTGACCTTGTTCAACTGCATGTAACCAATATACATTCTCATAGTACCATCCTTCTTATTTACAAATAGAACTGGTGCACCCCAAGGTGACATGCTGGGCCGAATAAACCCCTTATCAAGGAGTTCCTGAAGTAGCTCCTTCAATTCCTTCAACTCTGTCGGTGCCATACGATACGGTGGAATAGAAATGGGTTGAGTGCCCGCCACCAAATCAATACCGAAATCAATATCCCTGTTGGGCGGCATGCCCGGCAGATCTACAGGAAACACATCCGAAAAATCTCGCACCACCAGAATAGAATCAATAGCAGGGGTCGCTACACTAATATCCCTCACAAAGGCTAGATAAGATAGACAAACCTTCTCAACCATTCGCTGAGCCTTCAAGTATGAAATCACTCTACTGGGAACATAGTCTATAGAGTCACTCCACTCAACCCTCGGCAACCCTGGCATCACTAATATCACGGTCTTAGCGTGATAATCTAGAACAACATGACATGGAGACAGCCAATCCATACCCAAAATCACGTTAAAATCGACCATACTAAGCAACAAGAGATCTACTCTAGTCTCCAGACTCCCAATAGTCACCACACATAACCGACATACACGGTCCACAATGACAGTATCGCCCACTGGCGTAGACACATGAACATGTGAAACTAGAGACTCACGGGGCATATCCAGAAAATGAGCGAAATACGAGGACACATATGAATAAGTGGAACTAGGGTCAAATAATACATAGGTATCTCTATGGCAAACTGAGACAATACTTATAATCACAGCATCCGAAGCAATGGCATCTGGTCTGGAAGGAGAGCATAGACACAGGCTTGGCCATCCCCTGATCGGCCTCCCCCTCTCGAGCAGCCCCTAGCTGACTGGGCTCTACCTCGAGCTGGCTGAGCAGGTGGTGAAAACACTGGTGTTGATGTCATAGACTGGCTCCTCTGCTGAGCTGGACCTCCCACAAGGCGGGGACACTGCCTCTTTATGTGACCAAACTCTCCACACTCATAGCAACTCCTCGGTGCTAGTGCTAAGGACTGAATTGAGTCCCGAGCACTGGGATAACTGCTAGAAGGACCTGGCATAGACGAGCCCTGACCCGATAGAGCACGGGACAAACTCTGAGCTGGGAGAGCACTAAAAGATGAATGGCCATGTTGATAACTGTGTGAACAATGGCCATATGGTGCACTGCGGTGAACTGGGCGAGCCGTATGAGCATGTCTGAAAGGACGACCTCTACCGTGGTGGGACTGACCCCCAGAAGGAACACCGCTAAATCCACCCTGACCACGAGGCCTCTTGGTGTCCCTCTCGACCCGCTTCTGGCTGCGAACCATCTCAATCTGACGAGCAATGTTGACAACCTCATCAAAAGTAGCACCAGATACTCTCTCTCTAGTCATAAGCAATCGCAACTGAAAAGTGATGCCATCTATGAACCTCTTGATCCTCTCCCTTTCTGTGGGAACCAACCAGATAGCATGATGGGCCAACTCTGAAAATCTTATCTCATACTATATCACGGACATATCACCTTGACGAAGTGACTCGAACTGCCTGTGCAACTCCTCTCTATGGGACTGTATCACGAACTTCTCCAGGAATAGGTCGGAGAACTACTGCCATGTAAGGGGTGATGCACCGACCGGCCTATGCCTCTCGTAAGACTCCCACCAACTGAAGGCAGTCCCAGAGAACTGAAACCTCTCCCTTGGCACCGCTGAAAGATGGAGGTCGGAGTCTCCCAAACCTCCCCAATTGACGATGCTCATCATCAGGTATGACAGGAACCACATAGTCCTGAGCAGCTGTAACCGGCTGGGCTGGTGGTGCCCCCGGTGTCTGAAATCCCTGTACCACCTGCTCTAGTATGTAGGCGGCGGGAGTCTGAGCACCTCCCCCGGCCTGAGAAGTGCCTGCTGCAGTCGGAGCAGAGACCTCCTGAGCAAGACTGGTACATGCGGTCAGGATCTGAGCTAAGGCCTCCTGAAGGCCTGGAATCATAATAGGCAGAGGTGGTGCCTGAACTGGTCCCACAGGCTCGTCCACAACTAGAGCTTGCTCCTGAACTGGGGCAACTGGTGGATCTGTAGGTGCTGCCCTAGCTACGGTGTGAGCTGCACCTCTGCCCCTACCGTGACCTCGGCCTCTCGCGGCCCTACTTGGTGGTACTGGTGGCTGTCCATCCTACCCCGTAGTACGCGACCTCACCATCTGTGAGAGAATTAGAACAACAAAAATTTAGTTACCAGAATCAAAAGATTCGCACGACAAGAATTCAAGAATGTGAAATTTCCTAAAGGTTTGGCAGCCTCTCAAAGATAAGCACACACATCTCTGTACTGATCCGCAAGACTCTACTCAACCTGCTCATGACTCGTGAGACCTATGTAACCTAGGCTCTGATACCAACTTATCACGATCCAAAACTCTAACCTGTCGTGATGGTGCCTATCGATGGTACTAGGCAAGCCGACCTTTCAAAATACTTCAATATTTCATAAAAGGATAATTCAAAGCTTTTTCATACCAGAATTGTTTTACAAAAACCGGAGTTGAATTCAAATTAAAATGCGGAAAGATAGCCCCAAACATCGGGGTGTCACCAAGTCATGAGCATCTAGATATCCAGTCTAATAAAAATAGTGTCTAAGTGTCAATACAGAAAAGAAAGAAAACACAGAAGGAGAGACAAGGTCTGTGGACGCCGACAGCTACCTCATAGTCTCTGGTACTCGATCGCGCACGAACTCAATGACCTCCGTCATCAAACACACCTGGATCTGCACATGAAGTGTAGGGTGTAGCATGAGTACAACCAACTCAGCAAGTAACAGAAATAAACAAGTAACTGAGAAGCAGTGACGAGCTATACAATTACAGTTCATTTTCAATAATTCCGGCAAAGAATAGACATGCTTTCACATTCGACAGTTTAAGTCCAATCAGTTTTATACAGTTAAAGTTCAGGTAATCCAGATATAGAATCTTTCAAAAATTTCACAACAATGACAGATAGCAACTAAATGCATCAACAAATGAAAAAGCAAGTACAGCCTCACAGGGCAATAGTCACTCAACTCGTCACAACAGCTCAAATCACTCGGCTCTCAGCCCTCAGTACTCACACTCAATAGGTACTTGCGCTCACTGGGGGTGTGCAAACTCCGGAGGAGCTCCTTTCAGCCCAAGCACTATATCGTTGCGGCGTGCAGCCCGACCCAATCATATAAGTAGCCATAAGGCTCGTTGCGGTGTGCAACCCGATCCACAGTCCATAAATAGCCATAAGGCTCATTGCGGTGTCCAACCCGATCCATATACCCTCACATAGCTCGCAGCTCGGCACTCAGGCCCTATCTCAGTCACTAACCTCTCCAGCCCTCCCGGGCATTCAGAAATCGTACAAATCATCCAAAAGAGTTAATAACAAGTGTCAACAAGAAAACAAAAGGGTACAGAGATATGACTCGCAAGTAGCATTGTGACTGAGTTCAAGACAGCAAATAGCAGTTTATCAACAAGTACTCGACCAATGTGGGTCCCAACAGTGATAACATATGGCCTAAGCATGGCTTCTAACATGAATGGCAGTAAGATTTCTAGAAGAGAGAGGGAATATGTAATTAACAATAAGCTATTCGACTTTACAGTCTCACGGGACGAACCTAGTCCGAATCCCCCAAGGTGCACACCCACATGCTCATCACCCAGCATGTGTGTCACCTCCAAAATAATCACATCATACAAAAATTTGGGGTTTCGTACCCTCGGGACCAGATTTAAGACCGTTACTTACCTTAAACCGCGCAAAATCCTACTCCGCAATGCCTTTACCCCTCGAATCAATCTCCAAACGCCCCGAATCTAGCCACAAGCAGTACGATCTAATAAATATAGGCCTAAAGAATCAATTCCACAAGAAAAATACAAAATTATAGGCCAAAATCTGAAATAGGCTCAAACCGGCCCCCGGGCCCATGTCTCAAAATCTGACAAAACTCACAAAATGTGAACATCCATCCACTCATGATTACAACCATACAAGAATTACTCGAATCCAACCTAAAATCACCTTCCAAAACTCAAAATATTAGCCTACGAAGTTTCTACCATTTTTCCCAAATTTACAACTCAAATCCCTAATTAGATGATGCAAATAGCAATAGATTCACGAAATATAGTCCAATCTGAGTTAGAATTACTTACCCCAACAATCTTCTTGAAGAAACCTCAAAATATCGGCTCACACCTAGCACTCCAAGTCCCAAAATCGAAATGGGAATCAAACCCTCGAAATCCTGTTTTTCTGCCCAGTTCTTCCGCATCTGCGGACCTACTGTCGCACCTGCGACGCCGCACCTACGGAATTTCCCTCTTAGGTACGGAAATGACTTAAGGGACTGGGTCCACATCTGCGTGCAAGTGGTCGCATCTGCGTGTGCGCACCTGCAGACAAAGGTCAGCTTCTGCGATCTTCCCCTCCATCTCATTCTCTACATCTGCGGAGTTGCGAGCGCAATTTCCTCGCACTTGAAACCCCTGGACATCTCCGCAACTCTCGCTTCTGAGCTCCTTCACCCACACGTGCAAGTATGCACTTGCGGTTTTCCCACCACAGGTGCGAAACCACCAGATATCAGAAAACTTCAGCCATTGCCTAAGTCCAAATTCAAAGCGTTAAGCATTCGAAACACCCCCGAGGCCCCCGAGACCTCAACCAAATATACCAACATATCCTAAAACACCATAAAAACTTAGTTGAGCCCTTAAAACACGTCAAACAACAACAAAAACACGAATCACCCTCCAATCCAAACTTAATGAACTTCAAAATTTCCAAATTCTACAAATGATGCTGAATCATACCAAACCACGTCCGATTGACCTCAAATTTTGCACACAAGTCATACACAATATTATGAACCTACGCCAACTACCGGAATCATAATCTGATCCCGATATTAAAACATCAACCCCCCAGGTCAACTTCCCAAAAATTCGACTTTCGCCATTTCAAGCCTAAATTAGCTACAGACCTTAGATTTACAGTCCAGACATGCTCCTAAGTCCAAAATCACCCAACGGAGCTAACGAAACCGATGGAACTCCATTTCGGAGTTGTCTTCACATAATTTCGACTACGGACAAACTCCTAAGACTTAAGCTTCCGTTTTAGGGACTAAGTGTCCCAAAATACTCTAAAACCAAAAACAAGACCTCCCGGCAAGTCACATAAGTAGAAACAGATATGGAGAAACTAGTAAATAGTGGATCAGGGCTAATACACTCAAAATAACCGGCCGGGTTGTTACAGATTTCTTCTTTGTTTTTTCACATCAAACATAGAGAATCACCCATTTTGTATCTAGGCTATAAAGAATGTTGTTTTCTTTCCATTCTACCGATGTAACTTCAAACCCCCAAATTCAAAAACCTAGAACAAATGATGCAAGGTGAAATCCCATAAATCATTTATGTTCTGTTAAATCAATGGCATGGATGGCCATTTCACAGTGCTATCATACTTATTCTTCGTCCTCGGGATAATGAGCTCTCATCCGAAGGAGTTTTCCTTCAACAGTCAACTTTCCCCCTCCTCAGGTAAAATCTCTATTGATTTCCCTTTGTCTTCCAAGATTTTCACTTGATTGTGCTCACATCATCTACCATTCGTCACTTTTCACTCACAATTTGAATCCTTTGAAACCCTAGAGCCTAGAATGACACTATAATAAGAGCCTTCAATGCTCTTACCTAACATGACCAACCACCTTACACTGAATAGAAACACATATACAGACACAAACACTATCAATTATCTAAGAAATTTAGAGTTCAAAAGCCTAGGTTTTCTTACGTTCATTTCTTTCATTTGCTGAGTACTGTCGCTAGTTCAAACTTGAGGTTCCTGGGGTCCTAAGCAATTGATAAAGAGACTTCATTTGGTCTGTTGCTCTAAAAAAGGTCAGCACATCTCTCATCTTTCTCTTTTGTTCATCTCCTTTGAATGCTACAAATATGTTAGTTATATTCTGAGTATTACAATTGTTTTATGGTGTTTGTGATCAGTATGTTAATGCTTTTATTCTGTTAGTCTAATATCCACTTGTCATTATTTGTACTGCTTTTGAGTCTTTAATCGATGATTGATTAAACTGTTAATTGATTCCTGTTGATCTTTATTTCTGAGTTTCCAATAGTCTATATGTTTGAGTTATTATGTGTTCATGTTCACATGAACTTCACAACTTTTCATTGATCTGCAATGACCTTTATCCATATTTGTTGCATCTTTGTAGTTTGTGAGTCTTGAAGTTGAGCTATTATTTTATAACCCTGACTGAGATGAATCTGAAGGTGTTTAAGTTTATATCCTCTATCATTTAACCTTAATCATAAACTCTAAGTGTTTATATGTTTTTCTTCTCTACTTATGTTTGTTAAACTATTACTGAGTTGCCACTATGATCCTTTATTTTGCCTAGTTGTTGTTGCATTTGTCAACCTAATCTTGTTTGAATTAAACTTTCTTCTCTTAATGAATCCTAGTACTCCTAGTGTACATATTTGTTAAAAACTAAGTTATCTTTCCCCATAACACAATCATGATCCTGTTTCTTTTCTTTGTTATAAAAGACGGATAACTTATTAGGTTGAATTTGGTTTTTTTCTTGATTAGTTAACATCTTCAGCTGCATGTTCAATCTAAAACTTACTTGGTATCATACCTCTTGTCTCTAATCCTTTAGGGTTATCATTGATCTTTGAAATATTGAAATGCATTTTATCTTTTAAGATTGTCTTCCCTAGAAACATAGGACCTAGTTACTCTGCTATAACCAAGTGGTAACTTGTGAAAACATAAGCATGGCCATTTCATACTCAGATACTAATTTAGACTTAGGTTTGAGTTAAACCTATTTTAATGCAATGCCTTTTCTTTATCTGTAACTCTTTCTCCTCATGTCATGTTTAACCTGACTTCATAAATGTGTAAAGCTTTCATGTCTGTATGAAAGTATTACATCACTTGAAGTGCTCATGTAACTTACTAGGTATTGCATGTTCCTGTTTGATTCCTGATTTCATTGTCTTGTCCAGAACTACCCCAGTCCTTTCCCAACTGTTAAATTTAAAACCAAATATGATCCCTAAAATATTATAAGGACCTTTGCTGATGCTATCTGAACATGATGATTTGTTTGAAGCTAACACTATTAGGAGTATGACTCTGTGGAAATCCTTAAGGATTCCATGTTTTGATCTGTGAAATTATAGACCTATGGAAAGATTTGATCATATCCTAGATATCTTTGATAACCTCTATAAATTATTAGTAATGATTGTGCTGCCTGAATCTTTAGTGCTGATTTTTAAAAGTGTTAAAATAGTAGTATCAACCTAGGTATGTTCTAAAAGCAAACCAACCAGTTCACATTTGATTTGCCAGAAACAAGAACATTTGTATCTATTGAGTTATTGCATATATGACCCTATATAGCTTGCCCTTCCTTAAAATATGTTCTTCTCTAATGATCAGGCCTTTGTATTATTCTTATGATGCTTCTGCTCCATACCTATATGTGTTTTAAAGTCAGACCTTTAGATTCATTTGATATATGTTCGTTTGGTATCCAATGTAGACTATATGTTCTTATGTTAGAAGGGAAAGTATATTTTTGTGGTAAGCAATACTATAGCATTTAGTTTACATTGAAAAGGCCTCAATGGAATTTAAATCTATAAGAAAAACATGTTATTAGTGTTTAAGGGTATTTGGGAGTGGAGTTCGACTCTAGATTGGGCTGCCCTCCCGGCACAAGCATTGCCCTAGGCCTTGAGTCCCTTGGCAACTTTGAAGTATCGTGGGGTTTCAAAGGGAGCATCGATCTTGAGTAGAACTTCCTTCTTAGTCCTTAATTCATTGACACATTTAGTTCTTTGGGGGTTTAATGTTTAATGACAATGAAAGGCTTTCATTGTGAATTATTTGCTAAGTAGAACCACCACATTAATATAATTTCCCACACTATTGTTTATTTTCTTGTTCCAATTGTTTGTCTATACAAATTTCGTATATGCTTTGAATATGTTGAGAATGTGGCATATACTTCTAATGACCTTCTTTCTTTTTTGGGCATGTATACATTTGAGCCTACTCAATTCCTAAGGAATTCAGGCCCAAACCAGCTTTGCCGCATTTTCTGAAGAGTCAAGTCCGTTATAGCCGCATCTCTCAATTGTTGGGCCTACCTTATTGGGGCCCAACCATCAGAGTTCATTCCTCTCTCCCTTACTTCTTTCGTTACTGCTCATTATTTCAATAGCCTAGTTTATTGCTTCATTATTTTCGCTTATTGCCTTTGTCGTTTTATCATATTTCATTACCATGTATTTAACACTCATATATTAGATTATGTGCTTTACCTTCAATATTACATGAAACATAGGCAAACTATAACAAATATAGGATTTAAAGAGAATTAGTTAATAATTAATCTTCGCTCCGCTAGTTATAACTTGTTCATCTCGTACACTCACCTCTCTTATAAATTTTTGAAGCTCAGGATCTAATAAAAAATAGCAGCCCGTTTTCAATGGAAACTAGAAAAAGAATCGCTGGTCTTTGCAAACAACGAATGAAACCATATTTTTCATGAAAAACAGTAAGGAACGGTCACCCAAATAAATTTTTCAAAGATTTGCCTTCTTCAGAATTTTTAAAACAAAGGTATATTTAGAATCACTTTTCTTACGAACATCTTTAAAAATTATACAAGCATCTATTCTTTAAATTAATTACTTTCATAACTTAATAATTACAAGCCTTAAAATATGGACTACTTTCAGAAGTCTCTTAACATTCAATAACTCTTTTACAATCTCACATCCCTCCTAAGTCTTACATATATACTCCCTTTAATATATAGTAATCCATGCCTTAGTAGTAATTAAGCATAGTATAAATAACTGATTCCTTAAAATTAGTCTAAGTCCTATGGAGCTACCTCAGGTAGATTTTAAAGGGCGCTTAACACCTTCCCTTTAGAAGAACAAGAACCCTTACCCATAATCTCACCGGTTTGCAGACCTGCAAGGAATATAACTTAGTAATTAAATAGATACCCTAGTATACCTTTAAATATTAGGTGGCGGCTCTCTTTCATCAATAACAGAGAAACTACAAGTTAAATCATGTCTTGACTAGTGCAAAATAGGATGCAACAACATGGTGACTCTGCTGGGGATATCATACTTCGGTTTTGACCTTAGCAGACTTAGACTAATTTGGCCTCTAGATTTATTTATACCTTGCTTTGATTATAGTTGAAATTGCAATTACATGCTTATCTGTTTTATTTTCTCTTTATAATTATTTGCTCTTTATGATTATCATGATTATTGATGCTACACCTTTGTCTGTTACTATTCTATACATACTGTCATCACATTTCTTCCAATCGAGTCTTGGCCGTACACTATCACACTTAATGGCATGCGAGGGTTGTATTTTACACCCCTTCGAACCTTCTTTTCAAAACTCTCTAGTTTCAGAGAATGGCTTTGTCAGGTCAACTGACAAAAATTCTCGCAGCCATTAGTCCAATTCAAAAGTAGGAAACACTCTACTCTAGTAAAATAGGTCATACTGCATAAACCTTACGTGAGTCAGTCCTTGGTATCGACATACAATTAGGAAAGCCACCTTGATGTCAATAGGTCATGTACCCAATAACATAACTTCTGTGGAAAGACTAACAAACATGACAAGACACTTCAGGATCTGAAGCAAACACTTACCCAAATATCTTTCTTTTACCCACCTCAGAAAATGGAAATCAACCAAAACATCCTTGAAATAAGCATGGTAATAGGAGCACTACATAATTTGAAACAATGGTGGAAGAATATTCATCGGTAACACGGAGATGAGGTTCGGACGCACCTGGGGGCATTAACTGCATTGATGAACATCCGAGCAGACAGGGTGCTCACTTGCCTATTGATAGAATTTTGGGATCCCACTAAGGTGGTGTTAAAATTTGTCGACTCTGAGTTAGTATCGACATTGGAAGAAGTTTAAATGTTTGTCAAATATTTTTGCATTAGGCCTACCTCCGGCAATGAGAGGTCCCCACGAATTCTAGTAACGCGCTAGCTGTAATGCACGAATTATTTGCTATGTGCAATTTCCTGCTCATATAAATGAAGAAACTGACTTTTTTTCCTTTTCTTTTCTTTCATCTTATTATTTTTTTGCTTTATTATTACCCCCAAAACAAAAGAAAGTTGGTTTGTGTCGACCAAAACAGGCAGAACCACCATACAATCTAACGTCAAAGGGAAAGATGTGAGCCGTAAAAGACCTAACTGAACATGTTCTGGTCATAGCCTATAACCCGGGACGATCGGGGGAAAAGACAACACTAGGAAGGATGAACACGTGGATAGGATGGCCTAGGAAATTGAGCCCTTAAGGAAGGAGGTACAACATATCAGAGAACTGGTGCGCCTGGATGTGACAACACTTCCTCAGCCACCTAGATTCCATTATTTGGATTCACTTCCAGATCACTTTCCTTCCACATCACGCCAAAACAACAACACCCCAACTTTAACTCACACCACTCAAATCATACCTCCAGTAACCCTCGCTAACCTACCAAATCCCCCTAACCACACTCCTTATGTACCATAATACAGTAGGACAAAATAGAACCCATCTATTACTACTAACATAACTACCACTCCTCGTGACAGAGTCACTTTCACCACTAACCAGCACATACCTGTGGAGCATGCCGCCACCCATGAGCAGTACGTTCCGCCTATATATTCCATTTCAGAATCTACCTTTATAGCACCTCTCATGGTTAGGGTGCCTTGTGATATTGACCAATACGCCAAGATGGAGAGAGAAGCCAGGCGTAAGGAAGAAGATTCAGTATCTGAGTAGTTGCAAATGTTAAGAAGGCAAATGAAGAGTCTCCAAGTTTCCCGGGGAAGTGAAAGTTTGGACTACGAGGACATGTGTATTCATCCAGATGTGGATATGCCAGCAGGGTACAAACCTCCAAGAGCGGAGCCATTCAGTGCACTCTGGCACCACCCAATGTGAATCGTAACCCACTACTAAATCATCAAAACAAGGGAGCTGACATGATCACATTAGACGAAGAGTATGACCTGAAAGGAATAATTGTCACTATAGGAAATGCAGAAGACATAAGGATCCCTCCTCAAAGGCTCCGGTCATTACAGTACAACTAAGGCCTACGGTAATGGTTCAGACATATCCGCAGCAACCTGCCGATGCTACTCGAGACGAAGAAGGTCAGGAGTACAAAACCGTCCCTTGGACATACCATCAAAAGGGAAAAGCCAAAATGATAGACTCTGTTGCAGCCCATGGCATGACTAGGTCCGGTAGATGCAACGCCCTTGAAGATGTCAATCGAGGAAACCCAAGGAGAGAACAAATTCCAAGGAGAGACATAACAAACCCAGAAGCCACTGAGTTTTAGAAAAGAATGTCAAGCAAAGAGTATTTTGTGGAAGAGCAGCTAAAGAAAACTCTAGCATAGATATTTATCATGGATCTATTAATGAGCTCCTACAGTCATAAGGACACCCTGTTAAAAGTACTAAGTGGAGTAAGTCTACCAAGTAACACTACTAGTGAGGCATTGACCGTGAAAATTGGAATATGGTCGAAGAAAACATGATCACTTTCAGAAGAGACTAACTCCTTGTCAAAGGCGCAAGTCACAACAAGGCTCTTCACATAACAGTCAAGTGCGGGGACAAAATAGTGTCCCAAGTGTTGGTCGATGGCGGATCAGGAGTCAATATTTGTCTGCTCTCCACCCTACGAGAGCTGGAAATTCATTTGAGGGAAGTCAAAGAAAGCCACGTGAGGGTGAGAGCCTTTGATGGTTCGCAAAAAGATGTTATTGGAGAAATTTATCTAGCTTTGCAAATCGGGCCGGTCAAATTTCCGGTGTTGTTTCAAGTAATGGACATCTCTTCTTCTTACAACTTGATGTTGGCCAGGCTCTAGATACATATAGAAGGGGTCGTTCCATCTAGTTTGATCAATGCATAAAATTTGAGTGGGGATGCCAGGAGATCGTGGTTCATGGAGAGTGGGGTCACTCCGCCTATTTGGAGTATGTCGTTCCATTCATTAAAGAGAAGATGGAGTTGCCTTCCACGATGTGGAAATCATGCAGAATACCGAGATGAAGAAGACTGGACAAAACTTGGGAATGCAATCGCCGTATAGATCCAAGATGGCTATGAGGGAGGTGATGAAATATGGATACAGGCTAGGAGAAGGGTTAGGAGCCAAGTTAGATGGAATCAATAGAGCCAATTGAACATAATGGGTAGAAAGGAAGGGTTATCACAGGATATCAGCCTCCGAAAGGGAAAGCTCGCATCGTTAGCTTCGGGAAAAAGGTTTTTGTGCCAGAGTATGTTGTAAGTCCGAGACAGAGTTCAGTACCCGAAGATGATATCATCGACGAGATGGGAAAGCTGTTCGTGAATATGATTGAAAAATATTGTGAAGGAACTGACATCAATACACTGACTATCAGGGATGCCGAACCAGGGGAAAAGCTGCAGAATTGGACAATTTACATGTTAAAATCTACCCTTAATCTATGTACTTAACTTACATTAGATAGAATTTACTTACCTCTAAGTGCTAGATGAAAACCCCTCTCCAAGAACTCCAAAATCGCCCAAGAGGTGAAAGACAATGAGTCAAAATAGCCTAAGTCCCGCATTAAATGGACTATTCTGCCTCCAGGACATTCGCATCTGCGGTCCAGGGACCGCATCTGCGGAAGGTTCATCGCAGATGCAGTCCTCCCTTGGCTGGCCTAAGTCTGCATCTGCAGAACGAGGGTTGCTTCTGCGAGGCCGCTTCTGTGGCAGATGAGCCGCACCTGCGCAAGTCTCGCTTCTGCGGTCGCGCATCTGCGGTCGCCTTGTTCGCATTTGTGATTTCTGGCTGCCCATGATGGGCCGCTTTTGCAGCTGTTGGCTCTCTTCTACGATCTAGCACCTGCGATTGGCCCTCCGCAGGTGCAGTTACACCAGAAGTTGGGTGCTTCAGCTGTTCACCCATGGTTAAGCGACCTCTGCACATCGTCCGAATGGCATCCGGGGCCCCCAAGGCCCCGTCCAAACATGCCAACAAATTTGAAATCATAAAACGGACTCGTTCGCACCCTCGAAAGGCGGAAAACAACATCAAAACTAAGAATCACACCCCAAACCAAATTGAATTAACTTATGAACTTCAAGTTCTTCCAACTTACTCCGAACGCGCCGAAACATACTTAAACTACTCGGAATGACACCAAATTTTGCGTGCAAGTCTTAAATTGCCATACAGAACTATTCCCAGGCTCAAAATCCCAAACGGACCTCGATAACACCAAAACCTACTCTAAACCAAATTTAAAGAACTTTTAAACCTTCAATAAACAACTTTCAACCTTAAGCGCCGAAATGCTCTCGGGTCATCCAAAACCAGATCCGATCATACGCCCAAGTCCAAAATCATCATATGACCTATTGGTACCGTCAAATCCTGATTCCGAAGTCGTTTACTCAAAACATTGACCAAACTCAAACTTAGCCCTTTTTGCCAACCTTAAGGAACCAAGTGTTTCGATTTCAACCCGAACCCTTTCAAATCCCGAACTAACCATTCCCGCAAGTCATAAAATAGTAAAAGCACAAACGAGAAGTCTTATTTAGAGGAATAAGGATCTAGAAAGTAAAACGATCGGTCGGGTCGTTACATTCTCCACCTCTTAAACAAACGTTCGTCCTCGAATGGGTCTAGAATCATACCCGGGGTGCTAAATAAGTGTGGATATCTGCTCCGCATGTCCTCCTCGGTCTCCCAAGTCGCCTCCTCGCCTGGTTGACCCCTCCACTAAACCTTTACTACATTAATCTTCTTGGACCTCAACTAGCAAACCTGTCTGTCAACAATGACAACTGGCTCCTCCTCATAACCCAGGCTCTCATCCAACTGAACTGTGCTGAAGTCTTACACATGCGACCCGTCGGCATGATACCTCCAGAGCATAGACACATGGAAAACCGGGTGAACTCCCGATAGACTGGGAGGCAAAGCAATCTCATAAGCGACCTCCTCAACACGTCTCAATACCTCAAATGGGCCTATAAACCTTGGGCTCAACTTGCCATTCTTTCCGAACCTCATGATTCCCTTCATCAACGAGACTTTTAAGAGAACCTTCTCGCCTACCATAAACGATAAATCACGCACCTTCTGATCCGCATAACTCTTATGTCTGGACTGTGCTGTGTGAAGCTGCTCCTGAATTAACTCTACCTTTTCCAAGGCATCCTTTACCAAATCAGTACCATATAACTTAGCCTCGCCGGGCTCAAACCACCCGATGGGAGAACGACATCGCCGACCATATAAAGCCTTAAATGGAGCCATCTCAATGCTGGACTGATAACTGTTGTTGTAAGCAAACTTGTCCAAAGGCAAGAATCAATCCCACTGCCCTCCGAAGTCAATCACACATGCTATGAGCATATCTTCTAAGATCTGAACTGTCTGCTCCGACTGCCCGTCGGTCAGCGGATGAAAGGCTGCGCTGAGCTCTATCCAAGTCACCAACTCACTTTGTACTGCCCTACAGAAATGTGAAGTAAACTAAGGGCCTCTAACTTATATGATGGATACAGGCACACCATGCAACCGAACAATCTCCTGGATATAAATCTGGGCCAACTTCTCTGAAAAATACGTGGTCACAACCGGAATGAAGTGTGCCGACTTGGTCAACCTGTCGACAATGACCCAAACTGCATCAAACTTCCTCAAGGTCTGCGGCAACCCAACTACAAAGTCCATAGTAATGCGCTCCCATTTCCACTCAGGTATAGTCATCTGCTGAAGTAGGCCACCTGGCCTCTGATGCTCATACTTGACCTGTTGGCAATTTAGGCACCTTGCCACATACTCAACTATGTCCTTCTTCATCCGCTGCCACCAATAATGCTGCCTCAGGTCGCGATACATCTTTGTCTGGATGAATAGAATACTGAGAGCTGTGTGCCTCCTCTAGAATCTTCTCCCTCAAGCCATCAACATTAGGAACATATAGGCGACCCTGGTGTCGCATAACACCATCCTCACCGAGAGTAACCTCCTTGGCACCCTGTAGTACCGTCTCTCTGAGAACCAACAAGTGTGGGTCATCAAACTGGCGAGCCTTGATCTGCTCGAATAGTGAAAACTAAGCAACGATGCATGCAAGAACTCGGCTGGGCTTTGAAATATCTAACCTCACAAGTCTGTTTACCAAGGACTAAATGTCCAAAGCTAGTGGCCTCTCCTCTACTGAAATGAATGCCAAACTACCCATACCCTCCGTCTTTCTGCTCAAGGAATCCACAACTACATTAGCCTTGCCCGGATGATAAAGGATGGTAATATCATAATCCTTTAGTAACTCAAGCCACCTGTGCTACCTCAAATTGAGATCCCTATGCTTGAACAAATGCTGCAAGCTGCGATGATCGGTGTAAACCTCACAGGACACCCCATAAAGATAATGCCTCTAGATCTTAAGTGCATGGACAATTGCAGCCAACTCCAAATCGTGTACCGGGTAATTCTTCTAGTGGGGCTTCAGCTGACGTGAAGCATATATAATAACTCACCCCTCCTGCATCAGTACACAACCCAAACCAATGTGTGAAGCATCACAATACACAGTATACGTCCCTGAACCGGAAGGCAACACCAACACTGGTGCTGAAGTCAATGCGGTCTTGAGCTTCTGAAAGCTCACCTCACAATCACCGAACCATCGGAACAGAACACCCTTCTGGTTCAATCTAGTCAAAGGTGTTGCAATAGATGAGAAGCCCTCCACAAAACCACGATAATAACTTGCTAACCCCAAGAAGCTCCTGATCACAGTCATTGTGGTAGGACGAGGCCGACTCTGAACTGCCTCAATCTTCTTAGGATCAAGCTTAATACCCTCGCCTAATACAACCTGCCCCAAGAATGCTACAAAATCTAGCCAAAACTCGCACTTGGAGAACATAGCATATAGCTTCTATCCCCGCAAGGTCTGAAGCACCACTCTCAAATGTTGCTCGTGCTCCTCCATGTTACGCGAGTAGATCAAAATGTTGTCAATGAAGACAATGACAAACGAATCAATATATGGCCTGAACACTCGGTTCATCAAATCCATAAATGTCGCCGGGGTGTTGGTCAAACCAAAGGACATCACTAGAAACTCATAATGGCCATATCTAGTCCGGAAAGCCGTCTTCGGAACATCCGAATCTTGAATCTTCAACTGATGGTACCCTGATCTCAAGTCGATCTTAGAGAACACCCTGGCACCCTGGAACTGGTCAAACAAATCATTAATATGCGACAATGGGTACTTGTTCTTGATGGTAACCTTGTTCAACTGGCGGTAATCAATGCACATCAGTATATTCCCATGTTTCTTCTTCACAAATAACACTGGTGCACCCCAAGGCGATAGACTCAGCCTGACAAACCCTTTTGCTAGCAATTCCTCAAGTTGCTCCTTCAACTCCTTCAACTATTTCTGAACCATGCGGTACGGTGGGATAGATATAGGCTGGGTACGAGGAGCCAAATCAATACAGAAATCAATATCATGATCTGGTGGCATGCCTGGAAAATCAGAAGGAAACACATCAGAGAACTCCCGGACCATGGGCACCGAATCAATCGCTGGAGTCTCTGTGGTAGTATCCTGAACATAGGCCAGATAAGACAAACAACCCTTCTCGACCATGTGTCGAGCCATCAGAAAAGAAATAACCTAACTAGATGTACTGACAGATGAACCCTTCCACTCCAATCTAGGAAACTCTAGCATCGCCAAGGTAACAGTCTTGGCATGATAATCAAGGATGGCGTGATATGGAGATAACCAGTCCATGCCCAAGATGACCTCAAAGTCGATCATATCGAGCAACAGAAGATCCGCTCTAGTCTCATAACCACAGAATGTAACTATGCAGGACCGGTAGATCTGATCCACAACAACAAAATCTCCCACATAAGTGGACACATAAATAGGAGTACCCAAGGACTCACGAGTAACACCCAAGAAATGAGCAAACAGAGATGAAACATATGAATATGTAGATCCTGGGTCAAATAGTACTGAAGCATCCCTACTGTAGAAAGAAATAATACCTGTGATCACAGAATCTGAGGCCACTGCATCTGGACTGGCCGGAAATGCATAGAACCTAGCTGGAGCGCCACCTGACTGGCCTCCACCCGACTGGCCTCCACCTCTAGGACGACCCTTACCCACCTTCCTTCCACCTATAGGCGGCCGAACGACTGGTTGGGTAGTTGGTGCTGTAATCATTGGCTGCTGACCCTGCTGCACTGCCTTGACCCGAAGTCTGGGGCAGAACTTCCGCATATGACTGAGATATTCGCACTCAAAACAACCTCTCGGTATGGTGAACTGCTAACCTGAAGTCTGAACCTGATGGCCTAAATACCCACTGGAGTAACACTGAATAGCTGGTGGGTGGTAGGAACTCTCTGGCATGGCGCTGAAATAGGGCCGCACTAGAGCACCCCGAGGAGGCGGCGATGCTGGATATGTGGGCCTGCTAGACTGTCTCCTCACAAACTGACCCCTTCCCCTAGCCGGGGCACCTTTGAACTATCCTGAATACTGAAACCGCTTATCCCTCATAGCCTTCTCTCAGCTACGTTAACGTACACCCTTGATCCTCCAAGTTGTCTCTACAACTAGCTTGTAAGAAGTCCCCATCTCAACCTCCCAGACCATGATGGTCTGAATGCCAGTGCGCAAACCTGCAACAAACCTCTTCACTCTCTCTACATCGGTGGAAATGATCATAAGTGCATGGCGAGACAACTCAGATAACCTCGCCTCATAGTTGGTCACTGACATCTGACCCAGCTGGAGCTGCTCGAACTGAAACCGTATCTCTTCCCTCTGAGAGGGTAGAATATATATGTCCAGGAAAATACGGGTGAACCGATCCCAAGTAATGGGAGGGGAATCTGCTGGTCTGCCGAGAAGATATGACTGCCACCACCTACGGGCCTTGCCCTCCAGCTGGAAAGTGGCAAAATCCACCCCATGGGACTCCAATATCCTCATGTTGTGCAGTCTGTCCTTGCACCGATCAATAAAGTCTTGGGGGTCCTCATGTCGCTCACCTCCAAAGACAGGGGGATGAAGCCTAGTCCATTTGTCCAATATCTTCTGCGGATCACCGGCCGCAGCTGGTCTGAGCTCCGGTATAGCTGCTGCAACTGGCTGAGCTCCGCTCACGGGTAGTGTGCCCGGGGTATGTTATACGACAGTTGCATGCCCTGGAGCCTGAGCGGTAGGGGTTTGTACTCCACCTCCCTGCTAAGATGTGGTTGGATCTGCTGGAAATAAACCAGCCTGGGTCATAGAATCCATGAACCGCAGCATACGGCCCATGACCTCCTAGAATCCCTGTGCGGACATGAAATCCACAGGCTGGCTCTGCTATAGGCACCTTGCCCTACTCCTTAATAATAGGATCCTCTACTGGATCCACGAGTGGCATAGCTGGGGCAACACCGGGATGTCCTCGTCCCCTACCATGGGCTGGAGACCTCCCTCGACCTCTGCCTCTAGCAACAGGGGAGTAGCTTCTCCATGGTCTGGAACATCCATTGCGCTTGTTCTCACCATATGTGAGAGAATAAGAGAAAAATACTTAGTACCACATCAACTGCACGATAGGATATGGAGAAAGAGTAGTTTCCTAACACCCTATAGCCTCTCGAAGATATGTACGGACATCTCTGCACCGATCCGCAAGATTCTATTAGGCCTCCTCATAACTTGTGAGACCTACCTGAACCTACTTCTCTGATACCATGTTGTCACGACCCAATTCTCTTATAGGCCGTGATGCCGCCCAACGCTACCGCTAGGCAAGCCAATAGTGAATTAAACCATGTTATTTCTCTTTTAATAAATTTTCAAGTGATTAAATTCCATTAAACAAAAAGGTTATGAAATGGCAAATTTGTAAATAAATAGACAAAAGGAGCTGAGTGCAATCATAACCATAAAATAATCCAAAATCATATGTCTGCTAGTGTATGTACCAAGACATGGTGTCACAAGTATATGAGCACAAATAGATTATACAAAACTCTAGCCACTGTCTGAAATAAAAATAGACAGAAATAAATGTAAAGGAGAGACTTTAGGTGATGCGGAACAGCTCAGGAAGTAGCTCACCACTAGGCCTCGGGATATTTGGGATGCGCATCGATAGTACCGCCAGATGCACCTGCCTTAGATCCTGCATGGTTAGTGCAGAAGTGTAGCCTGAGTATATAAACAACATGTACCCAGTAAGTATCTAGTCTAACCTCGAAGAAGTAGTGACGAGGGGTCGACTTTGACACTTACTATGGGCTAGCAATATAAATACAGAAATGCCAACTAAGCATGAGCTATGTAATAAATAATAATGATCCATTAACAAGCAGGGGCAAATAATTCTTTCAGAAATTAATAAATTCCCGTCATTGATAAGTGTAACTTCCTAAGCCACAAAATAATATCAAGTATGATTAGGCTCCCAGTATTATTAAGCACGATTTATGCCGATGTCGTACGGCCCGATCCAGAATAACGTATACCCTGCAGAGGGACGTGCGGCATGATCTATAGATACATCTATCTACTGCCGAGGCGTTCGGCCCGCTCGACAAGAAGAGAGGATACTTTATAAGCATTTGACTTAAACGTTATAACAGGTCTAGTACACAATATAATAAAATTTCCATTAACGGTCAAGTAATCCGTTAAAAATTCAAGTAAGTGAAATTCGGTTTTTTACAATTCCTCTAACAAGTTCTAATATAAGTTGGGCACTTAAATTAACAAATAGGGTGCAAACATTACTTGTAATCCGTGATTTGGGTCCTAAGCTACCCGAACATAAGCATGAATAGTATCTACGCACGGACTCTCGTCACCTCGTGCATACGTAGCCCCCACAATTAGAAGTAAATATTAATTTAAATCACCTATGGGGTAAATTCCCTCTTACAAGGTTAGACAAGAGACTTACCTCGTCTCAAGGCTCACTTTTCGATCACAATTTCACTCTAAAGCCCCAACTCGATGCCGAACAATCCAAAACTAGTCAAATGTTATATAAATTAATCAATACATGTTCAAAAGTTCATATTCTAACTATTAGAGTTAATACCCAACCCCAATTGAAGGATTTCTAAAATTTATCCCCGGTCCCACGTGCCCAGATTCTGAAAGTTTTTGAAGGAAGTTGTCACCCATAACCTCACGAACTCAGATATATGATTTTCTCTCAATTCCCTAACCATTTTTGTGGTTAAATCTCGTTTTTATCAAAACCTAGGTTTTTCATCTAAACCCATAATTTTCACAATTTACATGTTACAATTTACCCTTAATCTATGTATTTAAATTACATTAGATAGAATTTACTTACCTCCAAGTGCTAGGCGAAAACGCCTCTCCAAGAGCTCCAAAATTGCCCAAGAGGTGAAAGAAAATGAGTCAAAATAGCCTAAATCGCGCATTAAATGGACCATTCTGCCTCCAGGACTTCCGCATCTGCAATCCTTGGGCCGCATCTGTGGAAGGTTCATTGCATAGCAGTCCTCCCTTGGTTGGCCTAAGTCCGCATCTGCGGAACGAGGGTCGCTTCTGCGAGTCCGCTCCTGCGGCAAATGAGCCGCACCTACGCAAGTCTCACTTCTGCGGTCCCTTGACCGCTTCTGCGGTCGCCTTGTCTGCATCTGCGGTTTTTGGCTGCCCATGCTGGACCGCTTCAGCGAGATCGCACCTACGGTTGGACCTCCATAGGTGCGGTTACACCAGAAGCTGGGTGCTTCAGTTGTTCACCCATGGCTAAGCAACCTTTGCGCATCGTCCGAATGGCATCCGGGGCCCCTGAGGCCCCGTCTAAACATGACAACAAGTTTGAAATCATAAAACGGACTCGCTCTCACCCTCGGAATGCGGAAAACAACATCAAAACTAAGAATCACACCCAAATCAAATTGAATCAACTTATGAACTTCAAGTTCTTCCAACTTACTCCGAACGCGCCGAAACATACTTAAACTACTCGGAATGACACTAAATTTTGCGTGCAAGTTATAAATTACCACACGGAACTATTTCCAGGTTTGGAATCCCAAACGGACCTCGATAATACCAAAACCTACTCTAAACCAAATTTAAAGAACTTCTAAACCTTCAATAAGCAACTTTCAACCTTAAGCGTCGAAACGCTCCCAGGTCATCCAAAACCCAATCTGAACATACGCCCAAGTCCAAAATTATCATACAAACCTATTGGGGTCATCAAATCCCAGTTCTGAGGTCGTTTACTCAAAATATTGATCAAAGTCAAAATTAGCCCTTTTTGCCAACCTTAGGGAACCAAGTGTTCCGATTTCAACCCGAACCCTTCCAAATCCCGAACTAACCATCCCCGCAAGTCATAAAATAGTAAAAGCACATATAGGGAGTCTTATTTAGGGGAACAGGAATTTAAAAAGCAAAACAACCGGTCGGGTCGTTACACAACCGGTCATTTTGTGTAATTGCGTCTCGTTTCCCTTTTGATTTTTCACGCATTTGTGTTTATAGTTTTATGACTTACCGGATTGATTAGTTTCATTTTGAGAATAATTCGGGTTGATTTGGACCCTTTGATTCTTGACATAGAATCTTAAGTTAAAAAACAAATTGACAAAACTTTGACTTTTGTAAAAACGATCCCGAAACGGTGTTTTGTTTGCTCTGAGAGCTTCGTATCATGTTTTGCTACTTGGGCGTATACCCGGAATCGAATTCGAAAGTCCATAAGTTGATTTGTGTTATTTTACCGAAATGTGGCAATTTGAAGTTGAAAAGTTTGACCGTAGGTTGACTTTTATCTATCGAGTTCAGAATTTGATTTTGGGACTTGGAATAGGACTGTTATGCTATTTAGACATTTTCTATAAAATTTGGTATCATTTGGAGTTGAACTGATAGGATTCAGATACTTAGTTGTAATTCTAATAGTTCTTGAACTTTACTTGAAAATTCATGTGTTTTAGTGTTCGATTCGTAGTTCTATATATTATTTTTGTGTTTTGATCGCACGAGCGATTTCGTGTGATATTTTTAGACTTGTGTGGATGTTTGGTTCTCGAATGAGTTTCGGACATATTTTGGAATGAATTGAACTGAAAATGAATTATTGGTGTTGCTAGTGCTCTGTAATCGCAATTGCGAGCACCAGCCTCGCAATTGCAAAGGTGAAAGGAGGTCTCTAATGTCGCAATTGCGACTGGCCTCTTCGCAATTGCAAAGTCAGTAGGCCTTAGGCATGGGTCGCTTTTGCGAACAATTGTTTGCTTTTGCAAAGAAGTTCAGCTTTACAATTGCGACAATTGTTGAGGCTGTCAGGGTTCGCAAATGCGATCCCTGGTCCGCAAATGCGAACCCTATTTCGCAAATGCGACATCTGCAGCTGGACAAAAGGGCTGGGAGTTAGGATTTTCAATATATTCTCTCATTTTAGAACTCTAGACTCGGTAGGAGGCGATTTGGAGAGGGGAATTTTATCTACAAATATTGGGTAAGTGATTCTACTCAATTTCCAACTATATTTCATCAATATATCTTAGATGTAACATTAAAAATCATGTGAATCAAAGTGGAAATTTGTGAAATTTTGTCAAGTTTTTGAAAATAAGAATTTGAGTTTTGAGATTTGATTTGGACTCGGATTTTGAAAATAATCACATATATGAACTCGTGGGGTCATGGGTAGTCGAAATCTATCCTTGGACCTGAGTTTTGACCGGGCGAGCCCTGGGTTGACTTTTGTTGACTTTTTTGGAAAAAGTGTAAAGATCATAGCTTTATTTATTGTAATTTTTTTTCCTTGCATTGTTTGATGATACTAAGTCAATTTTGGTCAGATTTGAGCCGTGTGGAGGCAAATTTTAGGGGAAAAGCTATTTTCGAGGATTGAGTTGGCCTAGTTGAGGTAAGTATCTTGCCTAACTTTGTGTGCGGGAACTCCCCCTTAGGATTTGGGATTGATTGTGTCATTTGGGCTATGTGAAAGCCGTGTACGCAAGGTGACGAGTGGGTACACGGGTTATATGTGATATTTGGCTAGTTTAGGCTACTTAGACTCTTTTCATGCTTTAATTAAATTGTCATATCATGTTCTAAATTCTCATAGTCAATCTACTCTTACTTGTGTTGGTCTATCCTTACATGCCTTAAATGAGTTTGTCAACACTTGTTCTACCTCTTACTTGTTGTTTTGCTCTTATATGCCTAGTTGAAGTTGTTTCCTCTTTCATTGTTACATGTTATCTCTCTCATTGTTGAGTTATCGTATTTGAAGTCATTGTTACATATTGTCTCTTTCATTATTGATTTATCATTATTTGAAGTCATTGTTACATGTTGTCTCTTCCATTGTCAATTTATCATTATTGAATTCATTGTTACATGTTATCTCTTTTATTATCGATTATCCTTATTTGAAATCATCGTTACATGTTATCTCTCTCATTGTTGAGTTATCGTATTTGAAGTCATTGTTACATGTTATCTCTTTTATTATCGATTATCCTTATTTGAAATCATCGTTACATGTTATCTCTTCCATTATGAGTTATTCTTAATTAATATCGTGGTTATACATTATCTCTTTCATTGTTGGGTTATTGGTGTTGAAGTTGTGAAAGTCATTATCACATTGAGGCAAAGTTGTTAATTGTTAAGATATCTTTCTTGTTGAGAAATTTACAAACATTGTTATTGTTGATTATTGGCAAGTTTAGACATATGGGCACTTGTGGTGCGAGTTGTTATTGTGATGTGATATTGATGCGCATGCGGCGGTATAAGGATAAGGGTTAATATGCATGTGGCGGCATAAGGTGGGACTTATGTGCGTGTTGCTTGTAAGGGAATTACTTGAAGCCACGCGGCATCATAAGGTGGGCTAAAGTACATTTATCCATTTCGGGAAAAAATATTTTCAAAACTATTTAAATGTAAAGCTCACGCGGCAGTATAAGAAAAGATTGTGGTTGAAATTAAGAAATGTGAATACGAGGCGGTACCTCGGTTGCGATTCTTGTTGTATATGAGGCGGTACCTCGGTTGTGATTCTTGTTGTGTACGAGGCGGTACCTCATTTTGTAATTCTTGTTGTTTATCTCATGTTGTAAAGAGTTGTTGGTAAAACACTTCTTGTAGCTTTTATTCTTCCTTATCTTATCGGTTTGGATCCGTATTTGACTATGGTGGTTCTCTTTAATTGCTTCTTTTATGTTATCTCTATGCTGACAATTCTGGCATTAGTCTATGTTATAAACTTGTTTCGTATCAGTTATTTCTCCGCCTTCCATTACTTCTCATTATTATATTTTTATTGTGTTTATTATGTCCTAGTAGGTGTCTTGACCTGGCCTCGTCACTACTCTACCGAGGTTAGGCTTGATACTTACTGGGTACCCTCATGGTGTATTCATTCTACGCTTTTGCACATCTTTTTATGTAGATCCAGGTACGTCTGCTCGTGATGGACATTAGTGATTGGTTGTAGCTGATTTCCCGGAGACTTTAAGGTATACCTGCTCGGCGTCCACAGGCTTCGGAGTCACCTTCCTTAGTCTTTCTTTTCTGTTGTATTTCTCATTCAGATAGTGTTATAGTAGACATTCTAGTTTATTCTGTAGAGCTTATGGCTCAGTTCCACCAGTTTTGGGAAGTGTGTTGTTGAGATCCTATTTCGAAAGGTTATATGAGTTTATCAGTCTTGCTTTAGTTTTTTGTAAATTATTTCTCTCAAGTTATTATTAAATATTAGGCTTACCTAGTCTTAGAGATTAGATGCCATCACGATATTCTAAAGAAAAAAAATAGGATCGTTACAGTAAACGACCTTGGAATTGGGGTTTAAAGGTTCGTATGGTAATTTTGTACTTGGACGTATGTTCAGGTCGAGTTTCGGGTGGACCGGGAGCGTTTCATCGCTTATTATTGGAACTTGGCATTTTGAAGGTTTTAGAGTCTTTTAAGTGTGAGACTTTTGTGTTATCAGATTCTGTTTGATATTCTAAGCCTCGAGATAGGTTTTTATTGTCATATTGGACTTGTATATAACATTTTGTGTGATTCTGAGTTGTCTAAGTATGATTCGTCGCATTCAGTGTTAGTTGGAAGAAGTTTGAAGTTTAGAAGTTGATTAATTTTGTTTAGGGTGTAATTCTTGGTTGCGATATTTTTTTATGTGTTTTGAGTCCTCGAGTAGGTCCAGATTATGTTTATGAACTTGTTGGTATAATTGGACGGGGTCCCGAGTGGCTCGGGTAAGTATCGGACCACCCGGTGCAATGTAGAAGTTGGCAGATTTTTGTTGGTGCTGGTGTGCTTCGCGATCGCGAAGAGGTTTCCACGATCGCGTGAAGATTTGGAGGACGGATACCTATTTCTCTTCACGTATGTGAATATGGCTCCATGAACACGATAGAGGACTCGACTCCTCTTTGCGATGCGGAGGAGCCTATGCGAACGTGAAGTGGGAAGAGGAAGGAAGTGGACAGGCAAGCTAGGCCTTCGCGAATGCAGCAGAGGGGACCCTGAACGCAAAGGGTTGGAAGGCTATTGCTCTTCGCGAACACGATTGGGGCATCACTAACGCACTGAAGGCAGACCTGGGCAGGGCAGTTTTGGCCTTCGCGATCGCGAGGCTTATTCCGCGATCGCGATAAAGGATGCCTGGGCAGAATGTGATTTTTTATACGGGACTTAGACTCATTTTACCTTATTTTCTCTTGGCTTGGGCGATTTGGGAGGTCTTTGAAGGACCATTTTCACCAAGTGTCTTTAGGTAAATGATTTCTACATATTGTGAGTAAAATGCATGGATTTGGTGCGGATTTTAATTTGAAAATTAGTAGAATTTTGGGATTATGTTAAAAATCCTAGAATTTTGTAAAAATGAGATTCGACCACGAAATTATTTATGGAATTTGGTATAAATTATATATTTGAGTTCGTAACTCCATGGGTAAAATTTAACTTTAAACATTTATAGAATTCGGGCACGTGGGCCTGAGGTTAACTTTTATTGACTTTTCTAGTGGGGTTGGAAATTGACTCTAATACTTGAATTCTTAGTTTTTGAGCATATATTGATTGGTTTGTACGTCCTTTTGACTAGTTTCTAATTTCTCGGCGTCTATTTGAGGTGTTAGTGAGGTGTGCGAGCCGAGTAATGGGCTTGAAAGCAAGGTAAGTCTCTTGTCTAATCTTGTACGGGAAAATTATCCCTGTAGGTATCTTATTTTGTTGTATGCCACGTGTTATGGGTGCTACATACATACCAGGTGACGAGTGTTCGTGCGTTAGCAAGATTTATGTGTATCTCCGAGTAGATTTAAATTTACATTATGCCTTAATTGTATTGCTTGAATTAAACTTGCTTGTTTGATCACTTGAATTCATAATTGAGATTGAGACTAGAATTTATGTGCTGACCGAGCCTATTTGCTTTGAATTTTATGGGATATTTGATGGTCGGTAACAATTATGTTTTCTTTTGAATTCATATCCTCGTTGTGTTTATGTGATTGGTAGTTCCGTGTCTTCTCAATTTGCATATATCTTTTCGAGTGGAAAAGTTTATCTATTCCTATGGGATCAGGCCGTTCGTCTCAGTAGTGTTATGAAATACCATTATGGGATCTGGTCGTTCTCCTCGGCATTATTATGAGATGCATATGTGTATCGGGACGTACGACCTTGACGGTATTATGTAGTAGTATTCTTAGGGATCGGATCGTTCACCTCGGCAGAATCGTGCGTAATATTCGCTAGGGATTCAACGTATATATGAGTTTTTCTGACTTGACATTTGACATTGTATTTGATATTGGTT
>AWOL01S0080807.1:625-13986 GCA_000715115.1 Nicotiana otophora | reverse complement strand
ATATGACATCTGGAACTTAAACTCACCTTGTATTTGAAACACAAGCATTCTTATTTAAACCACATCATAACATATCAATTTTAATTATTTTATTTTAATATAATTAACCATCTCGTATTTAAAGCTACTGACTTTTATTAATTTGGATTCATGCAAAATACACACTAAGAAGGAAAACACTTCCAATCAAATCGTTATTTTATTTCACTGCTCAAACTTAAAATCTCTATTTAAAGATGAGACNAACGCATCATCTTAATTCTCCACTAACAAAGTAAAGAGAATTACCAATTATTATGTACTCCATTTTGGAGTACTTAATTTCTGGATTCTTCCCTCGAGGTTAATTATATCTGTTGTGTCTCTAACTGAACTAATTATGCCATATAATCCAAAGCAGAAAACAACAATTAAACAGTATTGACCCCTTTAAATCTGGCTCTCTTTATTTTAAAATTTCAAAAATTTTGATTCTCTTTCTTGTTGTGGATAGCTATACGTATAGCCTCAACATCTTTAAACTATAGCGTGGAATTTATTTTGGTGTTTTGATCAAGTAACGAACATTTAGATATTCTTTAATCAAATTAGAGAAACATAAAATAAGGTGTGTCGATATTATATACGATAAACATAAAACATTACTCTTAATAATATGCAATGGGGAGAACTAAAGCCATCAAACTTCACGTAAACTTGAAGAATTTTTCTTTCCTATTTGCTTCCTATTCAAACAAGCAACATTACTTGTATACTCCATGCATTTGCATAGACTCTGTATTCTATTAAGAAATTCAATATATATATATATATATAAAAAAATTGTGAACCCAATTATTATTGTATATTAATTTGAGATTTACCGTAGGAATCCGTGAAATTCAAATCCAAAATCCCCCTCTAAATAAGGCATGAAAACCGATTTAGTCTTATTTTTCTTTTTTAAAAGTTAAGGGATCAGGGGAGTAATTTGGACAAACACGAACGAAACACATGCAAAGTTGATAAGTTAAAGAGGTAATTAGCTGAGCTAAGCATTCTTACAACTAAATTATAAAAACTTACTGCTTGAAGAGATATGACATCTGGAACTTAAACTCACCTTGTATTTGAAACACAAGCATTCTTATTTAAACCACGTCATAACATATCAATTTTAATTATTTTATTTTAATATAATTAACCATCTCGTATTTAAAGCTACTGACTCTTATTAATTTGGATTCATGCAAAATACACACTAAGAAGGAAAAACACTTCCAATCAAATCGTTATTTTACTTCACTGCTCAAACTTAAAATCTCTATTAAAGATGAGACCTCAATCATTCCGTCACGACCATTGGTCATTAAATTTTAATATTTAGTAGGTAAGTGGAAGATGATTGGGTTATAAAGAATTTATTTTTGCCAACAAAAAAATGGCGTTCCTCTTTAGCCCCAAAGTCCTGTCGCTGTTGAATACTCCCACAAATAAGACACGAAAAAAGTTGTGACATTAGTGGGCTTACGCGGACTTTGTAAGATGATTCTGAATTCTACCAATGAAATCTAAAGATCCAAAAGTCAAAACTTTGTAGGTAATTACGTAGTAGTACTCTTTCGGCCTTTATAATTTATTCTACAATTTTCACATATCTCGAGTCATTTTAATCAAGAAGCTAAATTGGTTTGATTCATCTTTTAAATTATTTTTGTTACTTATAATAATAATAATGTTCGAGCTAGCTTGCGCATATCTCAATTAATTTTATATCTGTTATCTTTGATTAGCAGGGGTGGAGCTAGCCTTTAACTTACGGGTTCGACATAACCCAGTAACTTTGGTTCAGACCTTGTATTTGTGTTAAAAAATAGACTTAATATGATTTATCTAGAACCCTGTAAGCTATATTTTTTAAAATCTAGAACCCAAAAACTCAAAAGCCTAACTTTGCATCTGACGATCAGCAACATGTACGTAACCGTGTCTATCAAAGTTTGGACAGATGAGAAGAAATAACCTACTGTTATTACCCGTTGGGAATTATGATATAAACATAGCCCCTCGTGGTTCGTATTCCATTTCATTGCCATTAGGCCATAACCTTGGAGGCTCCTGTTAAATTAAAACTTAAATATTTACAAATTATACACAACATCACTATTGCTCATATTAAAATGACAGAGAACTATATTTTTTTNTGCTCCTGTTAAATTAAAACTTAAATATTTACAAATTATACACAACATCACTATTGCTCATATTAAAATGACAGAGAACTATATTGTTTAGGGAAAAAGGTCAAGTATATCCTAACTCATATATTCTATGCCTCACTCTTTCGAGACTCCATTTGTGAGATCACAACGAGCATATTAGATTATTGTTCGATGGACAATTATATTCTATGCTAAACGAAATATTTCAATTTTAGTCACTGTTATTATTATACAACTGAGTCTTGATAGCTTCATTTTTTGCGAATTTGCATATTTTCGTAAAGCATCAATAATTAATGTTTCCTTCTAAAGGAAACGGGCATGTTTAATTTTCCATGGGGGATTCCCACTGCGCCACTATTCATCAAGAAAGTAGAAACACATTCATTTTGGGAAGGTTTTACAAGACGTGCCAATGTCTTACGCTAGCTTCTTGCAGCCAACAATTCTTATATAACATGTACTTCTTTAGGTTTTTATTAGATCTAGGGCTCAGTTTCAATCAATATTTGTAACATGTATATTACTAGCCTCTCTACCTTAATTCAAGATTGGGGTAAGGTCTGCGTACACATTACTCCTTAGACTTCACTTGTGGAATCAGGGGCGGAGAGAGGGTGTTATTTACGGCTTCGGACGAACTCGGTAACTGTTTGCTTAGACCTTGTATTTGTACTAAAAAATCGATTAAATATGTGTATATACTTAATTGCGAACCCAATAATTAACGAGCCATGAGTTCGGTTGGAAATTCATAAACCATAAACTTTAAATTAAACTGGATTTGTTGTTGCTGTTGTTAATATTTAATGGCTAAAAGAATAGCAGTCTTGTTGAGACCCCCCACCTCCCACCCAACAAACCAACCCACCAAAAAGAATATGAAATACAAAATTCAATTACAAACATAAAATTATCCATACTGAATTTTATTTAACTTTATCTGAAATGGAGTTAGGCAAATATCAGTGCAAGAAAGCAAACAATAGCTAAAGATAGAAAATGGGAGAGTAGTAGACATCCCACTTGATGTCTGAGAATATTTCTTCACAAATCACATAACACCCAATATTGGAATCCTACAACTTCGGATGATTCTCCAAATTGGTGGGGATTCTTTAATTCCTTTTGTTAAAATCGCCTGTTTTTAGCCATATTTGCAAACAAAAATTCTAATATGTGAAACACGTCAATTCTTTCAAGTACTTGATTCATTCTATCTACTGGGGGATGCATTGGAATCTCTGCCCAATTCACATTCTACTGTCCTGTATGTTCTTATTCTTCAATAGTTTAAACGTGATTGTTCCACCAAACATTGTCAATTAATGAGTTTGTCTAGGACTAACTGTGTAAAAATATATTTATGTAATCAAATTATTTATTATATAATTAGGGTGTAAGAAGTAATTGGTAATCTAGTAAAAATGATAACTAACATACGATTGAAATTTATTAATAGGATAGAAAGTATTATTACACTGTAAATGTATAACTTAAATCCAATTAGTTTTCGGATCGAATGTGGGCACATAACGATATTATTATTTTGGTCGGAGATAGAATCATATTCTTATTAAACATTGGATAATAAGCTAACTCCAAAATCCAAATCTGAAAGAAATGCGTGTAATTGCATTTCCAAATCGTGAAGGTTCCCTAAAGAATTCTCTAGACAAAGCAATACTCCATCTATTTCAATTTATGTGTCTTTCTTCTTCTTCTTTTATCCGTTTCAAAAAGAATATCCCTTTCTATATTTAATAACTCTTTAATTAACTCCAACTTTTCACATGGTATATTTAATACTTTAAGATTCGAGGGCATATTGGTACATTGCACACATATTTAGCTGAGAGTCTAGGGGTGTACATGAATCGGGTTGGTTCGATTTTTATCAAAACCAAACCAAACCAACTACATCGGTTTGGCTTTATCGAGTTTTTCGTATTTTTCGTATTTTTCGGGTTATTTTGTTACATGAATACTATTTCAATCTTAATTTATTAAAGTTATAGATAAAACTTTGATAAGTGAATATATGTTTAGTAAAAATTGAATAAAATGACAAACACGTGATCTATTAAAATGTTCTTATAGTTGAATCTTTTTTAGTAACACATGACAATTATTTTATTCTTAATCGTCTAATAATAATTTTTCATTGATGTACACTTTCAAGGTTAAACGAAATTAATAATATATTAAACATAAAAATCAATATGATACATAAATAATGATATATTCTATTTAATTTTAAACTATCGAAATACCATTTGAAATTCGAAATAGATATAAGAAATATTGACATGTGAATATGGAAGAACAAATAGATGATTGATGCATTCCAATAACACTTGATAGAAAAGTGATACAACTCATTATTTAAGGTAAATAAAAAATGAANTTTAGGGCATATGACTAGTAAGGTAAATCAACCTATCGTATCGACGAGATGCAAGAAGAAGAAAATTAGCAGACTATGAAAGAAAAAGAATTTCTTCTCATCTACCTTTGTCTCAATCATGGGCGATTGAAGCGAATACAATAAAAGAATGCAAGGAAGGGTTCCCCCAGCAAAGGCATCTCGACTGCTTCCAAAATCAGGTCATCGACCAGTAATGCGACTTGTAGAAGACTCCCTACCTATACCTAGCGGAGTTGGCACTAAACTAATAAGGAGAGCAGAAAGCAGCTAGCCGCCATCAGGAGATCCACGACTTTAAGATTAAGATCCGCTTATTCTTTGAGATGACAAAGCTCCCCACTAGACGCATCCAGTCAGCGCATAGCGAATGAAAAAAGCGTTCATCCTGGATTCTCTTCCTCAAGAAAAATGTCTATCAATTGATTGCCATTCAACGGGATTCGAAATGCCAAGGCTCGAAGGTCGCCTTTTAAATTAAGTAGATAGAAGAAAGTCCCATCTCTATCTGTGTTAGAGAATCTTCTCTCTCACTATAAAGTATATGTGTATATATACTTTAACAAAGCCGACCTGGACGCATAGTTCTATTAAATATTACATCTCATGATTCATGAGAGAACTCCAAATATTTCTAGATATTTTTTAAAAAAATTCTATATAAAGTCTTAAAAATATATATATAAATTATATATTTATATATCGGTTTAGTTCAGATTTGTTTACTCAATACAAACCAAATTAAACAAACTTAGTCGGGTTTTTTAATCGGTTTGGTTTGACTTTTCGGTTTGATACGATTTTCCAGTTCGGTTTGAACACCCCTAGCTGAGACCACAAGATTCAAGGAAATTTTAGTACATTACATACATCTTTAGTTTAGACCACAAGATTTATAATTAAATCTTTCTTATTTTCTTAAATTTTGTGTCCAGTCAAAGTAAGATACATAAATTAAAACGGAGATAGTATTATTGAAGAAATTCTTATTAATCGCGCGTGCTATAGTAATTAGAGTCGGATCCATTTCATCTTTAATTTCCACACATCAGCAAATTAAAGAAGATTCTATCGACCTTGAAGAATGATTTGATCTTAAAGCAGATATGATGCTTATTCCATTTATTTGTTTATTTATCTTTTAGCTCTTTGGCAGTAGAAACTCAAGTGTCAAAAATAATGTGGTATACAATAATTGAATTCCAGCACAGTTACAACATTAAGCGTATATTTTCTCATCTTCATTTTTCTGCAATTATATTATAAGTTGAGTAATAATCTGTGTAATTAATCCGCTTCTTCTTTGTTACTATTTCTTTAGGGTTTCTAGTCCAACTTTTATATATATATATTATTATTATTGGATATCTGATACTTGCATTGAAATCCCAACCAGTGGCGTAGCCACACTATGTCAAAGGTGGTTAAGTGACCACCCCTCGTCGAAAAATTATACTGCGTATATAAGTTAAGTATTACTTTATATAGCTATATATTATATTCTGAACACCCCTAACATAGTTGAGTGAGGCAGTCCACCGGTCTAGGGTGTTCACAATAATATATTGGTCACGGGTTCAAAATTATCTGTCCATTTCGCTTGCCAAAATTAAACGAAAACCACTGCGCAAATGGTCTATTTGACTCTTTTTTAATCTAATTTTTTAAAATAAAATAACTCCTAAAACTTAAAATTTATATAAAGACAAACAATTAATCTTAAAAGTAATTTTTTTATTAAAAGGCATATCTTAAACAAATTTTATAATTTAAAAATCAAGTTTTATAAAAATTTCTTCAACAAAATCTCTCTATAGAGTACAGACTACAAATCCTCTCGACTCTCTCTTTCCTTTAATTTTATGCTTACTTTTATCAGTAAAATTTCTATTGTTGTACTCTTTTTTATGTTAAATTTTGATTTATAAAATATAGTTCGATTACAAGTATTTTTATTGTTTGGCTAAATGTTACGTAGTTTTATTTTAAAATTTTTGGTACATCATTCATCTGCCTAAAAATATTATTGATTTGTTAAAGTTTGAACACTCTTGATGAAATTTCTGGCTATGCTATGTAGACCTTCCATAGACCAAATATATATATAAACAATTCAGTTCTGTATACTCACAATCCCATATTATCAAATTAAAAGAAGAAATTAATGAGGAAGAACTAGTAGTATTACCATTGGTCCTCTTAAATATTAGTAAAACATTTGTCACCATTGTACTTCCAGCTCGACGGCTGTATGCATGCAACGGCCACGAGGAAGTCAAATTTTGGTTTTTCTCTGAACGTCATTTATGCATCAACACGAAACACTATTTTTAGAAAGCAAAAAGTTAAAATTGTTATTTTTCGAAAATATCCAAGATTAGTAGTTACTACTTCCTGTATTTTAGTTTCGATCTTCATGTGTCCGACTTCTTTTGATTGTTACTTAAATTTTATTGTATTGTATTATTAAAATTGTCGTTACATAAAATAAAAAGTACACTTTATGTAACGGCTAATTTGGTGTGTCGCATCGTTACCTTACTTTTTTCTATCATCTTGCTCTTCCTTATTATTAGATTTTTATCCTATCTTTTTATATAATTATTTACCTCATACACTACTATTTTTTGTAATATTGCAAGTTCATTATTCATATTGTTGGTGCATAACATCATGAAATGACAACAAACAAACAATCTATCCAAAAGTTATTTTCATCAAAATAAGACAATACAATATACTATGATATATAATGAAACGACATGTAATCGCCTTCCAAATCAAGTCGTAAGATACTCCAATTATTACTCCCTTTATCCCAATTTATGTGATATTGTTTGTTTTTCGAGATTCAACTTAAAAAGTGCTATTAAATCACATTAATTAATAATTTTAAATATTTAAGACATATGAAAAATGTCGATCAAAGAATAATTCGTTAACTCTCAAAATCCGAACAACTTTATATAAATTAGGACGGAGAGAGTAATATTTAATGGAATACTAATTGAATTTAGTATTTAATAAAGACTGTTCTAACTAGAGTAACAACTTCCATAGTGTCCAATTATCGTTTTTGTTTTTATTTTGGTTCGGTAGACAAGGTAAAATGAAGAAATGCTAAACGACACTTAAATTTAGGAATTAGACACTTGTATGCCTTAACATGTTTGGCTCAATAAAAGGCATGAGTGCATGCAGCCCACACGTAGTGGATGTTGATGGAAAATAAACAAATAAAAGTCTGGTCATGACTCACGCTATGCGTAATTTTTGACAATTATGAGTTATTTAAATAAAAAGTCGAGTTAATACTCTTTTTGTACAAAAATATTACTAGTACTATTTAAGAAGACAATCTTTCTTATTGCAACTTTTTGAAGACTAATTAAGTACATTATTTTTACTTTTATCATCTTGATTTGATTTTTTAAAAAATGAAAAAAACAGTTTTCAAACTCATTATAAGGTTAAATAATTGACGCACCAAATCAAGTCATTCTTTCTATTGGATAGAGAATATTACACCCATTTAAGTTTTATAAAATAACTAGTATTAGAACTCGCGTTATACGCGAAAAATATTAATTATGTCCAACGATGGTCTGACTTTGTTTAGCATATTACATCATATTCTTTTAACAAAATTGAGAATTTAGTAGCTTAATGCAGTGTACCCAAAACAAAATAATGAAATTAAAGAAAACTAATTACATAGTCATTAATTAACTTTTGTATTCCTTTAATATAATATAGATCAATGTGGGATTTTTTTAATCTTGATATAAATATTATTTTATTTTAAATTAATACTCAAAAATTTTAAATTGTTTAAATTTATTAATAATATTTTTAAGTATTATATAATAAAATTTCTAATATTTTGATTTAGTTATTTATTATTTATTAATTAAAAATAAGTTATATGTGGCTTTTTCTGGATATGTCATATGACTGATTTAGTTATTAATTAATTAATTAATACGTTAGATGTGGCTAATTTTAAGGCTTCCACTTGACACTACTCCCCAATTTGAATTGGCAATTTATTTTTTATTTTATTTTTTATTTTAAAACAACTTTAAAACTCCAACTTTATTAGAGCTTTGTCCTAAAAATCTATACTGGTCAGCGTATGATTATGCTACTTAGCATCACAGAATTATTTTACTTTACTATATATATATATATATATATATATACACTATTCCCCAATTTGAAAGGGTAGTTTTTTATTTTTTTATTTTGGAATTTTATAGATATTTAGATTCAAAAACAATAACCAATAACTAATTTTCAACTAAATAACTATTTATGTCATGTGGCTTTTTTTTAGACTGCCACTTGGCTTAATGTGGTATATTTTTCTTTGGCTTTTAATAATATATAGATATAGATTCTCTACATATTCAATAATGAAGCACGGCGGAAAATTAATAAGGTCCGCTAGCGGATATTTTTATAGTAATTAGCTCCTATCAATTCAAACTTAATTTTTCAATCTCAATTAAAAATAAATTAGTTTTCTGAAAACCTAATTTTTATAAAAGGTATGTGTAAATGTCAAGACGTGTATTTTGATTATCTATATTGTACATAAATAAGTCTAGATACAACAAAGCTTGTACTACCTTTTATTATTTATTTTTTAAATAAAGAATTATTATTTAAACTTAAAAAGAATGCGTAAGATACAAAATGAAAATTTAATTGATGCTTTCTCAAAAAAAGATACCTACCATAACTGAATTATAAACAAAACTTTAATTAAAGATACCTAAAGTAATGTATATTGTACACAAATAAGGTCTGATACAAAGCTTTTACTAAATAAAGAATACTTATTCATCAATCTTTAATTGATTAGTCAACATACGCTCTCTACCATAATTATAGGTTAACTAAATTATACTACACTATGTTATTTATTTTTCGAATTAAAATCCCTATGATTCTTTCTAAAAGAAAAAAACCTACCATAACTGAATTATACATAAAATTTTAATTAAAGATACCTACAGTAATGTATATTGTACACAAATAAGGTCAGATACAAAGCTTGTACTAAATAAGCTACTCTATGTTATTTATTTTTCGAATTAAAATCTATATTTAATAATATAATATAGTTCTGATTAGTCAACATAGGTCAATATATTTCCTATCATAATTAAAAAAATATTTCTCATTCAAATACTACTTTAATTAATTATGTTTCCATTTATAATTTCAAATTATCATTGTTGTCTTAAAATTACCAAGTGGCTTTATTTTAGCTTGCCACTTAGCCTAACTACATTGCAAACTACCCAACTTTTAATATAATATAGAAACTGAATTATAAACAAAATTTTAATTAAGGATACCTAAAGTAATGTATATTGTACGCAAATAAGGTCCGATTCAAAGCTTGTACTAAATAAAGAATACTTATTCATTAATCTTTAATTGATTAGTCAACATACGCTCTCTACCATAATTATAGGTTAACTAAATTATACTATACTATGTTATTTATTTTTCGAATTAAAATATTTATGATTCTTTCTATAAAAAAAAAACCCTACCATAACTGAATTATACATAAAATTTTAATTAAAGATACCTACAGTAATGTATATTATACACAAATAAAGGCAGATACAAAGCTTGTACTAAATAAGCTACTCTATGTTATTTATTTTTCGAATTAAAATCTATATTTAATAATATAATATAGTTCTGATTAGTGAACATAGGTCAATATATTTTCTATCATAATTAAAAAATATTTCTCATTCAAATACTACTTTAATTAATTATGTGTTCATTTATAATTTTAAATTATCATTGTTGTCTTAAAACTGCCAAGTGGCTTTATTTTAGCTTGCCACTTAGCTTAACCACATTGCAAACTACCCAACTTTTAATATAATATAGAAACTGAATTATACAAAAACTTTTAATTAAAGATATCTAAAGTAATATATATTGTACACAAATAAGATACGATTCAAAGCTTGTACTAAATAAAGAATACTTATTCATCAATCTTTAATTGATTAGTCAACATACGCTCTCTACCATAATTATAGGTTAACTAAATTATACTACACTATGTTATTTGTTTTTCGAATTAAAATCCCTATGATTCTTTCTAAAAATAAAAAAATCTACCATAACTGAATGATATATAAAATTTTAATTAAAGATACCTACAGTAATGTAACGACGCGGTCGGTCATTTTGAGAATTTAAGTCTCGTTCGGCGGCATAAGACCCTGAGCAGCTTCGTATTATGTGTATTGACTGGCGTGCATAGTTGAATTCAGTTATCGGATGATTCGGAGTGATTTGGGACACTTAGTCCCTAAAATGGAAGCTTAAGTCTTAGAATTTTGACCGTAGTTGGAACTATGTGAAGGCAACTCCGGAATGGAGTTCTGTCGGTTCCGTTAGCTTCGTTGGATACTTTTGGGCTTAGGAGCGTGTCCGAATTGTGAATCTGAGGTCTGCGGCTAATTTAGGCTTGAAATGGCGAAAGTCGAATTTTTGGAGATTTGGACCAGAAGTGGGCTTTTTGATATCGGGGTCGGAATGCGATTTCGAGAGTTGGAACAACTCTGTTATCTTATTTGGGACTTGCCTGCAAAATTTGACGTCATTCCGGGTTGATTTGATAGGTTTCGGCACGAGTTTTAGAAGTTGGAAGATTTGAAAGTTCTTAAGTTCGATTCTTTGTTCGATTTGTAGTTTCGTCTTTGTTTGATCTGATTTGAGACCTCGAGCGAGTCCGTATTAGGTTATGGAACTTGGTTGTATGCTTGGACGGGGTCCCGGGGGTTTCGGACGACTTTCAGATGGTTCTTCGTGGTTGTGAAGAGGTCTGCGTTCTAGTGTAATCGCACCTGCGGACTTTGGAAGCAGGTGCGATGGTCGCAGGTGAGAAGATGGAGGCGCAGGTACGAGAAGAGCTGGACTTGGCCGTCTACGCAGGTGCGGAAAATTTGTGCGCATCAGCGGCTCTGCATAAGCGGATTCTAGGACGCAGAAGCGAGAGGAAGCGTAGGTGCGATTGGACATGCGCACCTGCGGTTGCGCAGATGCGGCTAATTATGTCGCAGGTGTGGTCACGCCTGGGCAGAAAAGAGAAATTCGAGGGTTTGATTTTATTCTTCATTTTTGGACTTGAGAGCTCGGAATTTGGCGATGTTTCGAAGGATTTTTAGAGGAAGCTTTGGGGCAATGTTTCCTAACTCGTTTTTGGTTGTATTCCATTAATCTATAGTTGTTTTCTCTATTTGATATCGGATTTTTGGGGTTGATATTGGGAAAAATTTGAAGAACTTCTTCAATAAAGATTTTGAGTTTTGAAAGGGGATTTGTGGTCGGATTTGAGTAATTCTTATATGGTTGGACCCGTGACTGAATGGGTGTTCGTATTTTGTGATTTTTACCTGATTCTAAGAGTGGGCCCGGGTCGACTTTTTAGGGTGAATTTTGGATTTTTTGTTAAAATATTGATTTCATTAATTAGATGAGTTTATTATGGTTGTATTCATGATATGCAATTGTGTTTGGCTAGATTTGGACCATTCGGAGTCGGATAATTGAGAAAAGGGAATTCTTACAGACTGATTGAGCTTGGTTCGAGGTAAGTATTTTGCCTAACCTTGTGTGGGGGATTTTTTCCTTAGGATTTGAGTCTTCTATGTTGATTGCAGTCCATGTACGCTAGGTGACGAGTGCATACTCGGACTTATTTGTGCAAGGTTGGCCTTTTAGGATTCTTAGGTCCTTATATTCATTGAGTATGAAGTTGTTCTTGATATGATTAAGTTCCTATTTACTAGTTTCATCTCTACATGCTTTAATTAGAATTTAATTATTTTCAGAATTTATTCTTATTGCCTATTTGACTCTTATTTGACTTAACTGAAGATTTTACCTCCTCTATTGTCATGCTATCTTTTCATATCTGCTTATCTTTATTTGGAATTATTATTATCTCATCCTATAATTTGTTCAGTTATAATTAAGGTTATGATTATCTTTTCGCTGCTTATCCTTAATTGAATTATTGAATATCTTTCGTAATTCCTCAACCTTAATAGAAGTTCTAGATATCCTATATCTTATTTGACTTGTTTTATTTGGAATTATTTCACTCGTGTCAGCTTCCCAGTTGAAATGTATATTGTGGTATCGTTGCTATATATTAGTTTTTTCTTGTTAAGCTGATCTCTTTACGCCTAGCATTCTTTACTTTGGTTATTCCTTGTGAATTGGTTCTGCCATTTCTTGTGATTTAAAGTTCTTGAGTTGATTTACTTGTCGTACTCTGTATTATTGCCATTGTTGTTGTTGTACTTGTTGTAGTGATGCACGAGGTTTCTGCCATGCGGTTGTGGTTATTGTGATGCACGAGGTTCCTACCGTGCGGTTGTTGTTATGGGGTTGCATGAGGTTTCTGCCGTGTTATTATTACTATTGATATTTGCACATGCGGCGTGACAAGGCAGGATATATATATGTGGATTGCGCATGTGGCGAGACAAGGTGGAAATATTATTATGCACGTGTTGCGAGACAAGGCGGGCATTTACTTTATTATTGCATACGTGGCGAGACAAGGTGGGCTGTGTTAGGAATTGATTTGTGATGATTGTGATGGCTTGAGGGCATTCTTGTTGTTGATATTTGTGAAGTGGTACACTTACCTGTGTGAGCTTTATCTTGTGAAAGTTGTGAGAAAA
>AWOL01S0080792.1:12132-30938 GCA_000715115.1 Nicotiana otophora | reverse complement strand
TAACTTGGTAGCATTCACCTCTACTAAATGTTTTGTGATAAATCTTATCACTCGCAAGATTGTTTTGTAGGGTATAAGAGTGAATAATATATATATTATAGATCTGTCCACACTCTCAGAGAATGAACTAACTTGCTTAAGTGTGCTGGATAGTGATCCCCTCCTTTAGCGTAAGAGGCTTGGACATGCAAGTCTAAGTCAAATCAACAAATTAGTCTCCAAGGACTTGGTATTAGGACTGCCTAACATTAAATTCAAGGAAGATAAAGTTTGTGAGGCTTGTGCGAGGGGGAAGCAGGTAAGATCCTCTTTTAAATGCAAGAAAGTGGTAAGTACCACCAGAACGATGGAACTGGTTCATATGGATCTCCGTGGTCCAATGAGAACATTAAGTAGAGGTGGTAAGAGATATGTGATGGTGCTTGTTGATGATTATTCTAGGTTTACTTGGACACTGTTTTTAACATCTAAAGTTGAAGCATTTGACATGTTCACTTCCTTTGTTAGAAAAACTCAGAAACAATTAGGAAATCAACTTGCATCAATTAGGTCTGATCATGGTACTGAATTTGAAAATGCTAAATTTTCTGAATTTTGTGATTTGCATGGCATAGATCATAATCTTTCTGCCCCTAGAAGTCCACAACAAATTGGAGTAGTTGAGAGAAAGAATAGGACTCTTGATGATATGGCTAGGACTATGCTTCTTTCTAGTAAGTTGCCCCATAGCTTTTGGGCAGAAGCTGTAAATACTGCATGCTATATCATAAATAGGTGCATGACAAGATCGCTAGTAGAGAAGACTCCCTATGAGTTACTTAAAGGAAGAAAACCAAACATATCCCATATTAAGGCATTTGGATGCAAGTGCTTTGTGCACAACAATGGTAAGGACTCCCTAGGTAAGTTTGATCCCAGAAGTGATAAGGGAGTATTCTTGTGATATTCTTCACATAGTAAAGCTTATAAAGTTTATAGCAAAAGAACTATGTGTGTTGAATAAAGTATTCATGTAGTTTTTGATGAAACTAACATTCTTTATGAGAGACAGGAACATGATGATGATTGAATTGGGCTAGTGAGCAACTTAAATGAAACCAAAGCCCAGACGAAAGCAGCATTAGAAGAAGGAACATGTGATGGAACAGGTCTTTTTACCCAGGGCAACCTAACAAGGGAAACAGAACAAAGAGGAAATGATCCCTAAACCTCAATGGAACTTGTCCATGAATTTATTCCACAATAACAAAACACAGAAGGAATATCAAGGGGAAACCAGTTGGTTGTGAAACCTTACAAGTATCAAAGTTCTTATCCCATTGAGAACATAATTACTGATCCAATCTCTGGAATCAAAACCAGATCTTCATTAAAGAATCTTTGTTCTTTTGATTCCTTCTTATCTCTTATTGAACCTAAAAATGTCACTGAGGCTTTGCAGGATACAGACTGGGTAAATGCAATGCAAGATGAACTCAACCAATTTGAAAGGAGTCAAGTTTGGCATCTGGTAGCAAGACCCAAGGACATATCAGTAATTGGCACAAAATGGGTCTTTAGAAACAAACTTGATAAAGATGGAACAGTTACAAGGAACAAGACAAGATTTGTGGTTCAAGGATATGGCCAAGAGGAGGGCATAGACTATGATGAAACCTTTGCTCCAGTCGCAAGGTTGGAAGCAATAAGACTCCTCATAGCCTTCGCTGCTTACATGGAATTCACCCTTCACCGGATGGATGTCAAGAGTGCCTTCTTTAATGGCTATCTAAAGGAAGAAGTGTTTGTCAAGCAACCTCCAGGGTTTGAGAGCAAGGAAATTCCTGATCATGTATACAAACTTGACAAAGCACTTTATGGGCTCAAGCAGGCGCCAAGAGCATGATATGAAAGATTATCAAAGTTTATGCTTGAGCATGACTACAAGAGAGGTAAAATTGACAATACTTTATTCTTGGAAGAAAAAGGTAAAGATCTCTTGGTAATTCAGATATATGTTGATATAATCTTTGGAGCAACTACTGATAAGTTAAGTGAAGATTTTGCTAAACTAATAAGGAGTGAATTTGAAATGAGCATGATGGGTAAGCTTAATTTCTTTTTTAGGTTTACAAATTAAACAAAATTCAAATGGAACTATGATCCATCAGCAGAAGTATGTAAAAGATTTGCTTAATAGGTTTAAAATGGAAGATTCCAAAGAAATCGACACTCCTATTGCAACAGCCACAAAGTTGGATATAGATGAACCTGGTTCATCTGTTGATCAGAAGTTTTATAGGGGAATGATTGGTTCATTATTGTATCTCACTGCTAGTAGACCTGACATTGTTTTCAGTGTAGGACTTTATGTAAGATTTCAGACAAATCCATAGGAATCTCACTAAAAGTTACCACTGATCTTTGTCTTTGGTATCTAAAAGGTAGTAATTGTAATCTTATGGGATATGCTGATGCTGACTATGAAGGTTTTCTTGTGGATAGAAAGAGCACCTCAGGTATGGCTCACTTTCTTGGCTCATGTCTTGAGTCTTGGGCCACCAAACAGCAAACTTCAGTGGCCTTATCTACTGCTGAAGCTGAGTATGTTGCTGCTACCTAATGTTGTGCTCAACTATTGTGGATTAAACAGCAATTGAGGGATTTTGGAATCGATGTTGGATGTATCCCTATCTTTTGTGATAACACTAGTGCTATTAGTATGACAAAGAACCCCGTTCATCATAAAAGAACAAAGCACATAGATGTTAGACATCACTTTTTAAGGGACTGATCACTATAGAGTTTTGTTCTATTGATAAACAGATTGTGACATTTTTACAAAAGCACTAAGTAGAGAGCACTTTTAAAGGAACATGTTAGAATTAGGGATGATTAAGATCACCTAAGCGAACCACTTCAGATTGTACATGAAAAAAATAATTTGGTTAGAAAATATGAAATTTGTGTAAATAACCAGATTAATTGTTACTTAGTCTCATACTATAAATAGTATACTCCTATGCTATGTTTTAATATGAACCACTAGTCTCTAATGAAATTTTCTCTATTTTTGCAAATGGAGACATGGTTGAGAGGATTCTTAGTGAAGAACCTGGTTCATCAGTGCTAGTTCATCTGAAAAATGAGGTATGTGTTCTACAGTATGCACATTTTGAAATACTAATATTTAAATCATGAGCAGAACTCTACCCAAGTCCATAATCTTCCAAAGCCTATCCAATAAAAATTTGAAACAGTTCCGTTTCAACTAAAGAATCCTCACTGAATTAATACACCGCGATTCTAGGGAAGCTGTAACCGTTATTCCAAACTGAAAATTGCAGAATGAATAGACTTCTAATTGACCACAAAAAGCTGCCATTATATATTAATTACACTTCTCCTTTAAATCCCTCATCAAATCTACAAACTCTTCATTATTTCTGAAAAACCGTTGAAACCCTTTCTTCTCTCCTTGCCTACGAATTCAATCAAAGATTTTTCCTTTATCACAAAGCCATAACCAAAATATCTAACCCCTGGAATAACCCTGGTACTCATCCACCCCCTACTCCTTCCTCTTCCTCTAGAACCCCTCAACCTAGTTCTATCCCCCAACCTAGAAAAAGGAGAGTCAAAATGCTTGCTAGAAAAATCGTGGCCAGTGGTGCTTTATCTCAAAAATTAAATGCCCAGCTTCAAGCAAGCCAAGCCCAAAACTCATAAATTTCGAGTAATTCCATTAAATCAGTGACTGAGGGGAAAGAAACTGGGTCTTCCGATTCTGAACATGTAACTTCTGTCCCAAATCCTTCATCTGAGATTATTTTTGAGACCGCTAAAAATTTGGAAACTAGGTTCATCCTGGTTGGATCTGTGATAGATGTGGAAATGCCTGAGACAAGAAGGAGAGGTGGTAAAAACAAAATTGAAAAAGAGAAAGAGTCTTTAACCACCTCTAAATGTGCTAGAATGGCTATTTGTGGAGCTGAGCCGGAGAAGAAGGAAGAAGGTGGCAGGAACATAGGGGGAAGTGGATCAAGGGAAGCCGCTGAAGGGCTAGTAAATCTTGGAAAGCAAGCAGACGAACCTGGTTCATCTGCTGAGGAAACCTTGACTAATCTCTTAAAAACGTTAAGTGACAGTTACCAACCCAAGAAGAATAGAACTCCTAAAGCTACAACCTCTGGGACAGCAAGAGCGAACAAGAAACGGAAAGATGCTTCTTCTGAGACCTCTGATATTCCTCTTCCAAGAGGAAGAACTACAAGAAGCAAGCCACAGCAAAGTGAGGAGGAGTTGCAGAGAGCTTTAGAGGAGAGTAAGAAGAAAAGAGTGGATAAAGGGAAAGAAAAAGTGGTTGAGCTTTTTGAGGCTGTTGAGTTGGATGAGATGGACCTGGTCCATCAAAGTGAAAAGGTGGAAGAGGTAGAGGTTCAGCCCCCTAAGCCAAAGAAAGCCAAGACTTCCTCAAAGTAGTCTTCATCTGTTTCTAAGTTTGCTGAACCCTCTATCTTGGCTAAGCGAACCAGGTCTGCAGTGAAAGCCAAGCAAGTGAAAATTACTGAAGAAGATAATTGGAGTGGTGAATAGGAGGATGTGTATGATGGTGAGAAGGACAAGATGACAAAGTTTGGTAAAAGAACAATTCTGAAGGGGAGATTGTTGAAGGACTTGGAAGAAGAAGGAATGATTTTGCTGCTGGAGAAGCTTGAGATACAGGGATGGAAGGACATGGTCCTTTTGTTGGATGGGAGGCTGGCTAGGAATGAGATTGTGGAATTCATGGCCAATGCTAAGGTCAAGGAAGGGAGAGTCACCAGCCTAGTGAAAGGGGTCCAAATCTCTTTTGATGCTAAAGAACTGGGTGAAATCCTTGGCATATCCTCTGAAGGCTATGATGACTATACTAGGCAGAAATGGCCCAGTCTGGATTCTCTTCCAACTTCCCTGGCTATCACAAGGAAATTTTGTGATAATGAAGAAGAGAGTGAGCCCAAGGCAGTCTATAAGAGTTAAATGAAGCCACCCCACAAGGTGATGTTTGAATTCATTAACAAGTGCATGTTGCCAAGGCAGGAAAGGAAACATATTACAAATTACATGGACTTGGTCTTGATGGAGTGTATGGACAGTGGGAGGCAGATAATCTGGCATGGGTTCATCATTCAACTTTTGGACAGAGTTGTCAATGTTTCCAAAGCCTATGTCTTTCCTTATGGTTTCATCCTTACTTCTATTCTTTCTCATTATAAGGTTCCATTGAAGAAGGCGGAGATGGCCACAAGCAAAGACCATTTTGGGATTAATACTCTTCTTGCTTGTGATTATGAGATCCATGTCGTCCCCAATGAACCTAGTTCATCGAAAAGGACACATGTAAACAGCAAGGTCAGAGCCCTAGTGCAGGAGAGTGGGGCAAAGGATGATGAGATAGCAAGGCTGAAGACTCGTTTGGCTGAGGTTGAATCTGAGAGAGATGTTCTCAGAGTTGAGCTTACAAAGGAAAGGGAGAAGAATGAGGGAATTCTTCATGATATGTTGAATCTTCTCCAAGCCAAAACCCAAGCCGCTAGTTCTTCCAAGCCTTAGTTGCCTAGCCTACCTAGAAATTCAGTGACTCAGATTCGGGACTTTTTCTTTGTTGCTCATGCTTTAAATGTTTTTGTTTCATTTTGTGGATTGTGGAATAACCGTACTTCTATCAATGAAATTTGCTGCTCTTGTTCTCATGCACTGTCTCTATTTCATTGATAGTTTAAATTCTTAGTTGATTACTGATGATTGATCCATGAATGCATTTGTAGTTGCCCCAGTGGCCATGAATAATTTTGATAAAATATGGGACTTACACATCTTTTTGCAACTTTTCGATGATGCCAAAAGGGGGAAGATGTGCTTTGAACAAGTGATATTTATAACCTAAATGACCCTGGTTCTTTATGATAAGTGCTTATTACTCTAATATGTGTCAATGTTGGATTTAGTTGAAACATGTCTAAGCTTATGGACGCACAAAGTTTGTCATCATCAAAAAGGGGAAATTTGTTGGCCCAAGAAATAGAATAGTTTTGAAGATTGACAAAGTAACTCAGATATGAACCAGGTCCATCACTAGCAGACATAGACACCGGCATAGTCCAGACACGTGAGGTGCACATGTAGAAGATAAGCGTATTCTGGTAGAATAAGATATCTCCTGATCGAAAAGATTGCAAAAACGATAAGCCTTAATCAGTAAGAACAATATCTAAGATAAGGAAAAATTTAGCAGTTGAGTTTAACTAGAACTCTTCCACCAAAGAAGAGTAGCATTAGGATTCTAGTTAATTCTTTATCTACTAGCTCCTATATATTGCAGAATGTTCTTATTGTACAGGGACGCACAAAAGCAGAAGTTAAGCAAGAATTGAGAGCAAAAAAGAGAGGCAATTTTGCAAGCAGTTCTAGTGATATTTGAGTGTGCGAATCTGATGCTACTTGAACCAGCTAGAAGAACCAGTTCTAACTGTTGTCTTTTAGTCTAGTTATTTTTAGTAGGTGGTTTGAACTTGTACCTTTTTAGCTTTATCTAGAAGCGTCTGTAATAGGTACTTTGTGTTTTCAATTTAGAGTTAACTTGAAGTTTGTCGAAAATAGCTAGAGGCTAGTTTGCTACAAAGGGTTAGAGGTAATCCTAGGTTTCCAAAAGAGTTTTTGTAAATGCTGTTTTGGCTCACTGATTTAGTAAAGAGTTTTGGGAAAATCCTACTGGGAAGTAGGTTGTAGTTTTTTCACCTTTTGAGCCAGGTGTTTTCCACGTAAAAGTCTCTGTGTTCTTTATTTACTATACTTATTATTCCGCAACAGTAGTAGTTGGAACACATAGAAGAACCATGTCCTTCTATATTCTGTGCACGCAAAAAATTGGACACCACACAAATCACCCCCCCTCTTATGTGGTATTGACGTATAAAATATCACCTTGTATCCTAAACTAGAAAAGCACGTCTTTAAATATCTGATGTATTGTGAAGAAATTAGACGTTCTTAACGTATCACACTTTTCGTGTGCATGCGCTTTTGCTGCTAATTTTTAGTATATTTTCTTAGAAATTTGTACGCATAAAATCATTTTTTAAAAATATCCATATCACTAGTTTGACTTGGGTAATGTTGTGCGGTGCCTTCCTGAGATATCTGGGAAGGGCGACGTAATGCAAAGCAACCGACTTCCGTGTGATTACTTTTCACCAACGGAAGGACCCCTCCGCATTCTTAGACTAAATTGTCAGTGCCGTACGAGAAAGCCAATGTCAGGATCACAATTTGCAGCGAGATAACTGAATGAAAGCTTGCTTGTATTAACAGAGAACAATGATTGAAAGATAGCCAACACACTGCCAGGAGGGGAGGAGACACTAATGCAGAGATTTGATTGCTTGCAAAAATCTTCAACGACTATACCTTCTTTGTATGTCATAAAAATAAAAACTTAAGTTATAGGAGTAGACATAAATAAGCTAGAAAATCATAATGCAAATACAAGAAGTAAAACTACTCTATATTTACATGGAAAGAGACCTAGGCTTATACAAAGGAAAAGTTGGTCCAGCGGCCAGCACTTGTAGGGGCGACGTCCTTGTCAATAGCATCATTGCACAGTATATGAGCACATGCTGGCTACGGGCATCTGATTGTAGGCACAAGATGCTAGCTGACGCTGCCTGCTGACGGGCACTTTTGAGCATCGCTTGTTGCTGGGCGTGGGCGCAGACTGCCGGTGGGACAACATAGGCACATGCGCACTTGTTGCTTGGTGCAGCTAAGACCATGAGAACATCCTCCATGACACTCGGCACCAAGAGGCTTATTAGGGTGCTATGGGGCACAACCAAAGAGTCATAGGGCAAGATCGAAAAACAGCCCATGCATGACATCATCAAAGATTGATGAGGCCATAGGTTAAGGAATTAGTTAAAACAGTGCTCACCAATTTATTAAGTAGTAAATGAAAAATGATTTTATCACTCAATACCTAGTACATATAAACAAGAACAATCAACTACTAGTAAAATTAGAGACGGATTTGGAATTTGGAGGTTCCGGCCTTCGAGTATNACATACAAACAAGAACAATCAACTACTAGTACAATCAGAGACGGATCTGGAATTTGGAGGTTCCGGCCTCCGAGTACTAACTATTTTGGGTTTTGTTTAACCATATTTTGAACTTTTTCGATTTAGGCTATTCGTTTTTTCTGTTTATATAGACAAACCAATCAAATGAAATAATTTACTCCCTCTGTTCCAGTTTATGTGAACTTATTTCCTTTCTGGTCCGTTCCAAAAAGAATGACCCATTTCTAAATTTGAAAACAATTTAGCTTAAACTTCCAATTTCACCCTTAATGAGAAGCTTTTATAACCACACAAATATTCTGGACCCTGTTTTGACTTGTTTAGGATCACAAATTTCAAAAGTCTTCATTTTTTCTTAAACTCCATGCCCAGTCAAACATGTTCACATAAATTGGAACGGAGGGAGTAATAATTATGACAACTAGGAGCAGAGCTTAAAAATTAAATAATACCACTAATATAAATAATAATATGGCATTCATTTTTAATTTTCCTCAACGAGTTTTCGTATTCTAAAGCTAGCTATCATCTGACTCGAGGATGGATAACTAAAACTAAAAATTATTATATATGCATATTTTATATTTTGATATTCAAAGTAAAAATGTATACTAATAGAGACTCATAACTTTTAAACACAAGCAAGAATCAATAAAAAGTGCCACATGTATATCTGACAGCAAGATAAGGCTGCAGCCTTGACATCAAAAGGGTGACACAGATAGAGATGGACCCAAGATTTAAAAGTCATGGTGCATTTCCGCCTTTTATCTAAATCTATCACCCACCATATAAAACCATAAGGGTGTGCACCTTGTTGTGAAATATTTGAGTCATGTTTAAGGTTACATAGAGACTAATTCCCTGAATGAACATGATAATTGCTATTTCCGTGATGAAATTGCCGATTTGAGCTATGATAGCACACTTTTCACATGCCTACACTTTAGCATGTCATTTACACAAGTCCGGGAGCATGCGATCTATTATTCATTCATCCAATACATGTATTCTTGTACACTTGCTCCTATGTGATATGATGTGGACTGGATGCCTACGACCACGTCGGCCGGATAGTGTTGTTATGCATGTGACCACACCGGGTGTATTATGTTGTTATGCCTATAACTGCGCTGGACAGATTATGTTGTTATGTCTATGACCATGTCGGGCGGATTGTACTATTATGCATGTGACCACACCGGGCGAATTATGATATTGACCCTCTGACCACGTCGGCTGGTAACACGTTGAACTGCCCGTGCTTGTGTGTGGATATGGATCCATCCCCCTAGGGTCACTCTCTCATGTGCCTTCTTGATGGTGTACACGTAGTTATTAAGGAAAACAGATCAGTAATTTGGTACGGAAATGGAAAGGTTGAGGAAAATCTGTCTAGTGTTTATTTGAATTTGCATTTCATCTCTACTTGCAATTTCTGTGGTTAATTACCTGATTCATTGCACATCACACTTACATGATGTATCATTTATTGAGCAGACTTCTTGAGTAATTTTAATGACCCGGCCGGTCATATTGAGTATTACAACCTCATTCCCCCATTTACTGCTTAATTTATGCTTTATAGTTACTATGTGATTTGCTGGGTAATTGGTTCGGGTCTGGTGAGGTTTTGGAATGAATTGGGACACTTAGTTCCAAGGTTTAAAGCTTAAGTTGAAATAGTGACCGGATTTCAACTTATGTTTAAACGACCCTAGAATAGAATTTTGATGATTCCAATCGCTCCGTATGGTAATTTTGGACTTAGGAGCGTGTCCGGAAAATTATTTGGAAGTCCGTAGTTAAATTAATCTTGAAATGGCAAAAATAAAAATTTATGTTTGGAAGTTTGACCGGGGAATTAACTTTTTAATATTGGTGTCGGAATCCGATTATTAAAATTGAAATACCTCTGTTATGTCATTTATGACTTGTTTGCAAATTTTGAGATCAATCAGACTTGATTTGAAAGGTTTCGGCATGGAATGTTGAAGTTAGAATTTCCTAGTTTCATTAGGCTTGAATTGGGGTGTGATTCGTGTTTTTAATATTATTTTGATGTGATTTGAGTCTTCGACTAAGTTCGTATGATATTTTAGGACTTGTTGGTATATTTGGTTGAGGTCCCGGGGGCCTCGGGTGTGTTTCAAGGTCGTTTCGAACCAAGGGACTCACACATTCGCGAAGGGGAAATTTAGACTAGCCCATTTTGTGCTTTGCGTTCGCGACCGAGGTGACGTGTTCGCCAAGGTTCGGGGGGAAACGATACGCATTTGTGAAGGTTCAGGGGGCAAAGCTACGCATTCGCGATTGAGGCCTTCGCGTTCTCGAAGGGGAAAGCCGGCCTAGGGGAAATTGGTGTTTGCGTTCGTGATAGAGAGGTCGTGTTCGCGATGGAGAGGACATGTTCTCTATTGAGCAGCCCGGTGAAGCATCGCGTTCGCGAGGCAAGGCTAGCCTTCGCAAAGAAGAAAAATTGGGCAGCACATTTTTGTACTTCGCGAAGGCGAGGCAAGGGTGACGAATGAATAGGGTAAGTGTTCTTAACTAATATTGGTCAAATTACACGAATCCATGATTTGTTTTAACATTTAATTGGTGGCTTAAGTTGGAAAATTTAGCAAACCCTCTTAGTTTAATTTGAAGATTTGAGGGTCGAGTTGATGTCGGAATTTGGTAACATTTGTATGGTTGGACTCATGGTTGAATGGGCGTTCATATTTTATAACATTTGTTGGGTTTCAAGACGTGGCCTCCACGGGCGATCTATGGGTGAGATTTCGGATTTTTGTTGGAAAATTAGTATTTTCATATGGAATTAATTCTTATAATTTGTATTGACTGAATCGAATTATTTGTGGCTAGATTCGAGGCACTTGGAGACCGATTCGCGAGGCAACGACATTTCATGATAATGCATTTCACGGTTTGAGGTAAGTAACAGTTCTAGATATGGTTCACAGGGTAGGAAACCCCGGATTTTGTGTTATCTGATTGGTTTTGAGATGACGCACATGCTAGGTGACGGGCGTGTGGGTGTCAACCGTAGGAATTGTGACCTCGGTCAATTCCATGGAACTGTGTAGTTGAATAATCTGTTGATATCCGTACATTTTCCACGTATTAGAGAAATGGATCTATAAATCATGTTTAAACCATGTGTTGACACTGTTAGGACCCATAGAGGTCGTGTACATGTTGAATTATCTGCTAAATTTCTTGTTTCATACTCAGTTACGATTTTACTTGCATATTACATCTGAGCTCTATTGCTCAATATTGATGCATCATATCATTACTATTTGGGCTGCTTATCATGATTTCTGAGAGCCCGAGAGACTGGAGAAGTTGATGACTGAGTGAGGCCGAGGGCCTGATTGTGAGAATATTTATGGGATCGGGTTGCATGTTGCAGCATGTTTCATTGATTTATGCCATGATTGGCTTGTTATAACGCTTGGGCTGAAGGAGCCCCTCCGTAGTTTGTACACACCCCCAGTGAGCGCAAGTACCTACTGAGTGCGAGTGTCACAACCCAAACTCCCTTCGTATAACGTCATGACGGCACCTAGTCTCTACGACTTGGTAAGCCTAACAAATTGTAGAAAATAACAAAACGAAAGTAAAACTTGGCAACTAACAACAGTGGATAACTAAATAACTAGTAACAATGCCGCTCGGTATGTACAATAACCAATACTCTATAAATACACAGTCTTCCCAAAACCCGGAACATCATGAGTCACAAGCTACAGAAAAAAATAGTATCTCAATACACCAAAGTCTAATAAAAAGAAATACAGGAAGTGTTTGACACGGGGGAGAATAAAGGGGGACTCCGAGGTCTGTAGACGCGACAGATATACCTTGAAGTCTCTAAAGCTGTCTCGACTCACTGGTAATGCGACTGATAACCAGCACCTAAATCTGCACACAAAAGATATGCAGAAGAGTAGCATGAGTACACCACAATTGGTACCCAGTAAGTGCCAAGCCTAACCTCGGTCGAGTAGTGACGAGATCAGGTCAGGCCCACTGGTATATAATAAATAAAGCAGGAGAATATAATAGTATAATAAGAGACTGTAGTTCAACAAAGGAAAACACAATGAAATAACAGTACAACACACAGAAATAAACCATAGGGGATCTCCTGAGATACCGTCTCGTAGTCCCAAAAGTAAATATGCAGGTACCGCCTCGTAGTCTCAAAAGTAAATATGCAGGGAGAACTCCCGAGGTACCGCCTCGTAGTCTCAAAAGTAAACGTGCAGGGAGAACTCCTGAGGTATCGCCTCGTAGTCTCAAAAGTAAATGTGCATGGGGATCTCCCAGGATACCGTCCTGTAGTCCCAAAGGTAAATATGCAGGGAGAACTTCCGAGGAACCGCCTCGTAGACTCAAAAGTAAATATGCAAGGAGAACTCCCGAGAAAATGCCTCGTAGTCTCAAAAGTAAACACACAGCTCAAACCGATAAGTACAACAGTTAACAATAAGATTTCTATAGTTATATTGAGAAAGAACAAGGAAAAGCAGAAAATCAACTAGGCATGCTTCACAGAGTTCAAATAAGCAATTAAAGCACGTAGACATGCAATATTAGACTAAACAAGATAGCTACAGATATTGGAATAGCTCAATTAAGAATGAAAATAGACTAATACTCATTTAAACGGTATAACTCAAATTCAAGGAAAAACAGATTACTACTCAGTAAAATAAATCGAGTTTTACCACAAATAGCACGTGTACGTACTCGTCAGCTCACGTACACGGCGCTCACATATCACAACAGTACCAAATCCTAAGGGGATTTCCCTCACACAAGGTTAGGCAAGCCACTTACCTCGAACCAAGCTCAATCAATCGGTAACAATGCCTTTTCCACGAATATCCGACTCCGAATGGCCAAAATCAATTACATACCATAAATACAACTATAAGAAACTAATCTAATTAATGAAATCAAAGATAAAGCAAGAAATTCGAAAATCGCCCCAAAAAGTCGACCCGGGCCCACATCTCGGAATCGGGTAAAAGTAACAAAATATGAACACCCATTCAATCGCGAGTTCACCCGTACCAAAATTATCCAATCAAAACCCAAAAGCTTAGTTGAAGAACTTCTTCCCATTTTTCCCAAATTTTCCACCCAAATCCGAAATTAAAAGATAAAATTAGTTATAGATTAGTGGGATATAACCAAAATCAAGTTTTGATAAAGATGGCCAAACCCTCATTTTTTAAATGTTATATTTTGTCTAGGTGAATCCTTCTTTGCGAACGCGGCCACACCCTCGCGTTCGCGCATAACAAAATTCCACTGACCCAAAATTCCTCCTTCGTGAATGTGAGGGATCTCTCGCGAACGCGTACCTTTCACTCCTTGATGCTTCGCGAATGCGACACCTGATACGCGAATGCATAGAACAAATCCTTGGGGTTCCCAGCTGCTCCACTTCCTCTACGCGAACGCGATGTCCTTTTCACGTTCGCGATGAACTGATCCTCAAACCTTCACGAACGCATCCCAATATTTGCGAACACGAATAAAAACTCCAGCTGGCCTCTCAAATGCCTTACGTGATCGTGAGACCTCTCTCGCAAACGTGATGAAGAAAAGTTTATAATAAAAATACCAGAAAATATGCTATCTTTCACAAGTCCAAAATGATCCGTTAAGCATCCGAGACTCACCCGAGGCCTTCGGTACCTCAACCAAACGTACCTACCAGTCCTAAACCACCATACGAACTTAGTCAAGCCCTTAAAACACCTCAAACAACACTAAAAACACGAATCGCCCTCTAATCCAAACTTAATGAACTTGAAACTTCAAATTTCCACAACCGATGTCGGAACCTATCAAACCATGTCTGATAGACCTCATGCTTTGCACACAAGTCATATTCATCATTACGGACCTACTCCAACTTTCGGATTCGGATTCCGACCCGATATCAAAAAGTCCACTACCAGTCAAAAATCTCCAAAAATTTGACTTTCGCCATTTCAAGCCTAAATCAGCTACAGACCTCCAAAACACAATCTGTACATGCCCCTAAGCTCAAAATCACCCAACGGAGCTAACATAATTGACAAAACTCCATTTTGGATCCGTCTTCATGCAGTTCTGACTACGGTTAAAATCCTAAGGCTTAAGCTTCCGTTTAGGGACTAAGTGTCCCAAAACACTCTGAAACGAATAAAAACAACCTCCCGACAAGTCACATAAGCATAAAAAGATATGGGTAAAGTAGTAAATAAGGGATCGGGGCTAATACATTAAGAAAGACCGACCGGGTCGTTACAGCGAGTGCCGAGTGCTGAGCGCTGAGTGATTAAGAGGAATGAGTGACTGTGAGGGAAGCATGATTGTGAGGTTGGAGTGAATAGGAGGACTGGGTGACTGTTGCTATGAGAGGATGCATTGATTTCATTATTGTTGCACTTCAGCTGTCATATATCACTGTTTTGGAAATTTCTGAAAGACATTATCTTCTGTTTCAGTTGAACTTGACATGAAATTACTATTTGAGTTTTAGATGATGAACTTGAAAGCATGCCTACCTTCTTATGTTGGAAATTACTGTAATTGAACTTAGTTGTGAAGCTCTATATTATCTTCAGCTCTTTATTTAGTACAGTTACTTAATGAGTTGATTGTACTCATACTACACCTTGCACCTCGTGTGCAGATCCAGGTACTTCCAGACACGGCGGTTGCTAGTTTTTTGAAGCTTTATCCGTTGGAGACTATCGAGGTAGCTGCTTGATGTTCGCAGACCTTGACTCTCTTTCCTTTTAGTTTTTGTACTGTTCTATATTTTCAGACAATGTTTTATGAGTCGGACATTGTTATCATTTAGATGCCCATGTACTCTGTGAAACCGGGTTTTGAGAGTATTTGTATTGGTATTTGTGAGATTTTTTGTATTGTATTTAAATATTATGTTTTCAAACTTAAAGGAAATCGTGATTTATTGATATTGTCAATTTATCTAGTATTACGATAGGCGTCATCACGACAAGTATGATTTTGGGTCGTGAATAGTTGGTATCAGAGCCTATGTTACATAGGTCTCACAAGTCATGAGCAGGTTTAGTAGAGTCTTGCAGATCAGTACGGAGACGTCTGTACTTATCTTTGAGAGGTTGTTGAACCCTTAGGAAAATTTTACTTTCTTGTATTCTGTCCTGCGGATTTGTTGATTCTAGAAACCAAATTTTTGTTATTCTATTCACTCACAGATGCTGAGGATACGTACTACCAGATCAGACTGTCAACCAACAGTGCCACCAATTAGGGCTGCGAGAGGTCGGGGCCATGGTAGAGGCCGAGGTCAAGGTGTAGCTCGAACAACAGTTGGAGCAGCACATGTAGCACCACTAGTTGCTCCATCTGAGGAGCAGACTCCAGATATATTGAGCCGGTGGGACCAACTCAGGCACCAGCTCTGCCTATTGTGATTCCAGGCCTTTAGGAGGCTCTAGTACAGATATTGACTGTTTGCATAGGCCTTGATCATGTGGTTTCAGCTTAGGCCGCATCAACCACTTCTGAGGCTAGGGGAGGTACTCATGCCCCTATTGCCCGTACTCCAGAGCAGGTAGTGCAGGAACTTCAGATACCGGGGGCACTACCAGCCCAGTCGGTTGCAGCTGCTCAGGCCCCGGTAGTCCCCGTTATGGATGATGATGGGCATAGGAGACTAGAGAGATTTGGAAAGATTCGACCTACATCATTTAGCGGTGCTGAGTCATAGGATGCTCGGGGTTTTATTGATAAGTGCCAGTGGATGTTTCGGACAAAGGGTATTCTAGAGACCAGTGGGGTCTCGTTCACCATTTTTCTATTTTATGGGGCTGCCTTCGGATGGTGGGAGGCTTATGAGAGGTGCAGGCCTATCGGTGTAGCACCACTTACATGGCATGAGTTCTCTGTTCATTTTTTGGGGAAGTGCGTGCTGCAGTCTCGCAGAGAGGAGCTGTGCAAAAAGTTTGAGCAGTTACGTCAGAACGACATGTCTGTGACACAATACGATATGAAATTTTTTGAGTTGGCTCGTCACGTAGTTTGGTTGGTTCCCACCAATAGGGAGAGGATTATGAGGTTCATTGATGGCCTCACATATTAGCTGCGGTTATTTATGACTAGGGGGGTATATGGTGCTACTTTTGATGAGGTGGTTAACATTGCTTGGCAGATAGAGATGGTCCATAGCCAGGAGAGTAGAAAGAGGGAGGCTAAGAGGCCCCGTGGGCCGGGTGGTTTCAACGGTGTTACTTCAGGGGGTCAGGTTTACTACGGTAGGGGTCGTCCTTGCAGGCACACTCAGACGGGTTGTCCAATTCGCCGTGGTGCATCATCGAGCCATGGTTCATACAGTTCTCATCAGGGTCAGTCATCACTTATTGCCCTTCCAGCCCGAAGTTCATCTCGTGCTCCTTCTGTTCAGGGTTCATTTGCACCGGGTGCTTCTAGCGGTTATTTTGGTTCTTGGGGCTCGATTTAGCCCTCACCACCACAAGTAATTGGGAGTTTCGTGGAGTGCAAGGAGTTTAGGCATATGTGGAGGCAGTGTCCTCATCGTCCAGGAGGTCCAGTGCAGTAGAGAAATCAGACTACGACTTCCGCACCAGTTACTTCACCACCCGCCTAGCCAGTTCGGGGTGGGGGTCAGTCAGCTAGAGGTCGCCCAAAATGGGGAGGTTGATCAGGTGGCGGTCATGCCCGATTCTATGCTTTTCCTGCCAGGCCAGATGTTGTTGCTTCAGATGCAGTGATCACAAGTATTGTCTCAATGTGTCACAGGGAAGCTTCTATATTATTTGACCTTGGTTTCACTTATTCGTATGTATCATCATGCTTTACTCATTATATGGATATGCCCCGTGAGTCCTTAGTTTCAATTATTCGTGTATCTACGCCGGTGGGCGATACTATTATTGCAGACCATGTGTATCAGTCGGGTGTGGTAACTATTGGGGAACTAGAGACTAGAGTTGATCTTTTATTGCTCAGTATGGTTGGTTTTGATGTAATCCTGGGTATGGATTGGTTGTCTCCATGTCAGTCTATTATGAACTGTCACACAGAAATTGTGACATTGGCAATGCCGGGGTTGCCGAAGGTCGAATGGAGAGTTTCTTTAGATTATGTTCCCAACATGGTAATTTATTATTTGAAGGCCTAACATATGTTTGGGAAGGGGTGTTTATCATAATTGGCATTTGTAAGAAATGTTGATGCAAATACTCCTACTATTGATTCAGTAGCTATAGTGCGAGAGTTTTCGGATGTATTTCCTGCAAACCTGTCGGGTATGCCACCCGATAAGGATATTGATTTCGGTATTGACTTGATGACAGGCATTCAACCCATCTTTGTTCCTCCGTATCGTATAGCAGCAGCTGAATTGAAAGAATTGAAAGAGCAACATCAGGAACTTCTTGATAAGGGGTTTATTAGGCCTAGTGTGTCGCCTTGGGATGCACCGGTTCTATTTGTGAAAAAGAAAGATAGTACTATGCGGATGTGCATCGATTACACGCAGTTGAACAAAGTTACAATCAAGAAAAAGTATCCTTTACCGCGTATTGATGATTTATTTGACCAGCTTCATGGAGCGAGGGTATTCTCAAATATTGATTTGAGATCCAGGTATCACAAGTTGAAAATTCGGGATTCGGATATTTTAAAGATGACATTTAGGACCTGTTGTGGTCACTATGAATTTCTCGTGATGTCTTTTGGGTTGATCAATGCCCCAACATCATTTATGTAATAGATGAATAGTGTATTCCATCCATATCTTAATTCATTTGTCGTATTATGTATTGATGATATCCTGGTGTACTCACATAGCCAAGAGGAGCATGCAAAGCACTTGGGTATTTTAGTACAGAGGCTGAGAGATGAGAAACTGTATTCCAAATTCTCTAAGGGTGAATTCTAGTTTAGTTCTGTGGAATTCCTAGGACACATAGTGTCTAGTGAAGGAAATAAGGTAGATCTGAAGAAGATAGACGCAGTCCAGAGTTGGTCCAGGCCATCTTCAGCTACTCAGATTCGGAGTTTTCTCGGCTTGGCCGGTTATTATCGTAGCTTTGTGGAGGTTTTCTCATCTATTGCATCGCCTTTGACTAAATTGACCCAGAAAGGTGCTCCGTTCAGGTGGTCGGATGAGTGTGAAGAGAGCTTTCCGAAGCTCAAGATAGCTTTGACTATAACCCCAGTAGTGATGTTGCCTACAGGTTCAGGGTCTTATATTGTGTATTATGACACGTCGCGTATTTGTCTCAGCCCTGTGCTGATGCAAGACGGTAGGGTGATTTCCTATGCATCCAGACAGTTAAAGGTGCATGAGAAGAATTATCCGATCCACGACCTTGGGTTAGCAGCTATTGTTTATGAATGAATATTTAGCGACATTATTTGTACGGTTTTTATTGTGAGATTTATACAGATCATCAGAGTCTACAACATCTGTTTAAACAGAAGGATCTTAATTTGCGATAGCGGAGATGGTTGGAGTTGCTTAAGGATTATGATATCACCATTCTCTATCATCCCGAAAAGGCCAATGTGGTGGAAGATACCTTGAGTTGTAAGGTGGAGAGTTTGGGCAGCTTAGCATACTTATTGGTAGCAGAGAGGTCTTTAGCCTTGGATGTTCAGGCCTTGGCCAACCAGTT
>AWOL01S0080782.1:15250-28649 GCA_000715115.1 Nicotiana otophora | reverse complement strand
AACTACAAAAGAAAAAGGAAAAGAAACATGGGTTGCCTCCCAAGAAGCGCCTGATTTAACGTCATGGCACAACGCATAACACCCTCAAGTGAAATGAATGACCGCCACAATGTGGCTATCTCCAACCTTTCCCAAGTAGTGCTTCACTCGGTGACCATTGACTCGGAATACTTCATTGTTTTTGTTCTTCAAGTTTAATGCACCAAAAGGTGTCACACCCACAATTTCAAAAGGACTACTCCATTTGGATTTTAGCTTCCCAGGAAATATCCTCAACCTTGAGTTAAACAACAATACAAGATCGCCCACCTTGAACTCTTTGTTCCAAATGTATATATCATGGAGATATTTCATCTTTTCTTTGTACAAGGACAAACTCGTGTAAGCATGGTACCGAACCGCATCAAATTCATTCAAATGTGCAACCCTCAAGTTAGCGACTATATCCCAATCAAGATTCAACTTCTTTAGAGACCACATGCCCTTGTGCTCTAGTTCCACCAAAAGATGACAAGCTTTACCGAACACCAACCGGTATGGCGACATTCCGATAGGTATTTTGCAAGCCGTCTGATAAGCCTGTAATGCATCATCAAGCTTCTTGGACCAATCTGTCTGATTAGCATTCACCGTTTTGGACAAGATACTATTTATCTCCCGTTGGAGACATCCACTTGCCCACTAGCTTGTGGGTGATAGGGACTCGTGACTTTGTGAGTAACACCATACATGCTAAGTAAAGTGTCGAGAGCCTTGTTGCAAAAATGTGACCCTCCATCGCTTATAATTGCACATGGAGTACCAAACCTTGTGAAAATATTCTTCTTCAAGAAAGCCACCACACTTCTCGCCTTATTGTTGGGTAAAGCAATTGCCTCAACCCATTTGGACACATAATCCACCATGACCAAGATGTAGGTATTTCCAAAAGAACTCACAAAAGGGCCCATGAAGTCAATACCCCACGCATCGAAAATATCAATCTCCAAAATGGTTGTGAGAGGTATTTCATTTTTCTTTGAGATTCTACCGGCCCGTTGACATTCATCACATCTTTTCACTAACTCACTAGCATCTTTGTAAAGAGTAGGCCAATAGCAACAGCAACTAAGCACTTTGGCCGTTGTTCTTTCTCCACCATGATGACCAACATATGGCGAAGAATGACAAGTCCTAAGAATTTCACCTTGCTCTTCTTCCGGTACATATCTTCTAATCACCCCTCCGTACAAATCCAAAAAAGATGTGGTTCATCCCAATAATAATCTTGACAATCCCGTTTGAGCTTCTTCCTTTGGCCTGAAGAGAACTCATCCGGAATTATTCCACACACAAGAAAATTTGCTCAATCCACGAACCATGGCACCTCTTTCATTGAAATAGCCAAGATTTGCTCATCGGGGAAGGAGTAATTGATTTCAAGGCCATAATGCAGCCTCCCCTGCTCCTCCAAATGAGACAAGTGGTCCGCCACTTGATTTTCACTACCTTTTCTATCTTGGATGTCACTATAAATTCTTGGAACAAGAGCACCCATCTCATCAACCGAGTTTTGGAGTTCTTTTTCTCATAAGATAACGAAGCACCACATGATCCGTATGGACAATGACTTTTGCATCCATCAAGTACGGGCAAAACTTCTCAATTGCAAACACAATAGCAAGGAGCTCTTTCTCCGTAACGGTATAGTTGACTTGGGCACTATTCATGGTCTTACTAGCATAGTAGACCAGATGAAACTTTTACTTGATGTGTTGCCCTAAAACAGCCCCAACCGCTACGTCACTTGCATAACACATGAGTTCAAAAGACACACTCCAATTTGGAGCGGTGATGATGTGAGTAGTTGTCACCTTGAGCTCTAACAATTCAAAATCTCTCATGCTATCATCAATGAAATTAAACTTAGCATCCTTCTCAATAAGCTTGCACAATGGGTTCACCACTTTAGAGAAGTCTTTAATGAAGCACCGGTAAAAACCCAGTGGCCTAAGAAACTCTGTATACCCTTCACCGAAGTTGGGGGTGGAAGCTTAGAAATAACCTCAATCTTTGCCTTGTCAACTTCAATTCCATTCCTTGAGATTTTGTGGCCAAGGACAATGCCTTCCTCGGCCATGAAATAGCATTTCTCCCAATTGAGCACCAAATTTGTTTCTTCACATCTAGCCAACACTTTGTCCACATTTGCAAGACAATCATCAAAAGAATCTCCAATCACCGAGAAGTCACCCATGAAAACTTCAAGGTAGTCCTCCACCATGTCCGTGAAATACCATCATACACCTTTGAAAATTCGCGGGCGCATTGCACAAACCAAATGGCATCCGCTTGAAAGCAAAAGTACCATAGGGACATGTAAAGGTTGTTTTCTCTTGATCTTCCGGAGAAATGAGAATTTGGTTGTAGCCCGAGTACCCATCAAGAAAGAAATAGAAAGCACGATTGGCCAATCTATCAAGCATTTGATTTGAGAAAGGAAGTGAAAAGTCATCCTTCCTTGTGACTTTGTTGAGCTTGCGATAGTCCATACACACCTTCCAACCGGTCACCGTTATAGTAGGAATCAATTCATTCTTGTCATTAGTGACCACCGTCATGCCCCCATCTTTGGGACACATTGAACTGGAGAAATCCACGAACTATCAGAGATGGGGCAAACAACCCCAGCATCCAACCACTTGATAATCTCCTTCTTGACAACTTCCTGCATAGCCTCATTGAGTATCCTTTGATGTTCAATAGATGGTTTGGCATCATCCTCCAACTTGATCTTATGCATGCAAAAAGTGGGACTTATCCCTCGAATATCCTCCAAAGTCCACCCAATAGCCTTCTTCCTCTTTTGTAGCACCGCCAATGTGGAATCCACCTGCAAGTTAGTCAAACAAGAGGAAAGAATAACCGGTAAAGTAGAACGAGGACCAAGAAATTCATACCAAAGATGTGGAGGTAATGGCTTCAACTTCAAGGTAGGAGGCTCTTCAATAGAAGGCTTTGTAAGAGGAGTTGTCCTATTTTCAAGATCCAAGGACAATTTTCGGGGTGCATAGCTGTACTACCCCATTCCTTGCAAAGAGTTCACACATTCCATGAAGCCATCCATCTCGTTATCATCAAAGTTGAGCAAGACGGACTCCAACATATCACCAACATTGATTGTAGTACTTGTTTCATCAACAATAACATTAGTCACCAAGTCCACAAAAGAACACATCTCATTGCTTTTTGGTTTCCGCATGGACTTACACACATGGAATACCACTTTTTCATCACCAACCCGGAAATTGAGTTCTCCGGCTTCAACATCATAAAGAGCCTTACCCATAGCAAGAAAAGGTCTCCCAAGAATAATCAGCACTTCATAATCAACCTCACAATCTATAATGACAAAATCCACTGGAAGAATGAATTTATCAACACGAACCAAAACATCTTCAATCACTCCCAAGGGCCTCTTCATGGTATGATTGGCCATTTGCAATCTCATAGAGGTGGGTCTTGGTTGCCCAATTCCCAAAGTATTGAAAACCGAATAGAGCATCAAATTGATACTTTCCCTAAGATCACAAAGAGCTTGAGCAAACTCGACACTTCCAATTGTATAAGGAATCATGAAAGTACCGGGATCCTCCAATTTAGAATCCATTGAATGCACAAAATTTCACTCATTTGATGAGTGACTTTGATGGTCTCAAAATTCATTGACTGTTTCTTTGTTACAAGATCCTTCATAAAGTTTGCATAACCGGGCATTTGTTCCAAAGCTTCAACTAATGGCACATTGATTGAGAGACTCTTCATCATTTGAATGAACTTCTTGAATTGATTCTCACCATTTTGCTTCGCAAGTCTTTGAGGGTATGGAGATAGAGGATTAGGCAATGGTGCCTTAGCCTTTTGCACTACCGGCTCCAGTATGTCAATAATGTGTTCCCTAGACTGGTTCACCTCCTCTTGAGTCTCTTCAAAACTATCATCAATAACAATCCGAATTTCATTATTAGGTTGCACCACATTGTTCGGGATCTCTTCTTCTTGCATCACTTGATCATCATCAACAAGTTTCCTTCCACTTGAGGTGGGTGTATTCCAGCCTCTTCCACTTCGTGTGATAACCGCCATGGTATGCCCCGTGTTGTTACCACCCTTTGGGTTTACCGTTGTGTCACTTGGTGTGCCCCCTTAGGGAGAATTTAGAGATTAAGAGATTTGCCCCATTTGAACTTCTAGGTTACGGATTGATGTGTTATGTGAGGCAAGTTGGGCATCCAAATCAGCATTGTTTTCCACCATTTTCTTGAACATATTTTCAATACGCCCCATCTCATTGTTTGAAGAACCCGAACCATGGGAAGGATAATGAGGTGGGTTGCTTGGTTGTTGGTACATTGGGGGCCTTTGAAAACCCGACCCCCGGTTGGCTTGATTATTGTTCCACCCGCCTTGATTGTTACCTCTCCAATTTCCTTGGTTGTTTCAACTCCAATTTCCTTGATTGTTGTTGTTATGCCAATTTCCTTGATTGTTGTTGTTATGCCAATTTCCTTGATTGTTGCCTCCACTCCAATTTCCTTGATTACTAGAATTCCAATTGCCTTGATGGCTAGAATTCCAATTGCCTTGATTGCTTTGTGGTCGCCATTGTTGTTGGATTGGGCCTTGGAAATTATTTCTTTGCCCTTGAAAATTATTCACATATTGCACTTCCTCTTCTTGTTCATTATAGGAATCATCTTGATCAATACTACCATCTTCTTGCACATAGTTCTACACTCGATTTTGCACTTGTGGACCCTTGGTCCTCCTCTTGTTCACCATCATGTTCACTCTTTCCATAGCATTGACTTGCTTAGGAGTTTGGACTTGATTTTGTTGGGCCTTTGCTAGTTCAGTCATGGTAGTTGTCAATTCGGCAATGGCTTGCCCATGGTCTTGCAATTCTTTGTGAAGGTGGATCATATTCGGGTCACCTTGTGGATCATTGACCCGGGATTGCCAAGCCGGCGACTTGTCCTCCATCTCCTCCAAGATATCACATGCCACTGCATAAGGCATAGTCATAAAGTTCCCATCGGCTAGTTGATTCACTACACATTGGTTGGTCGTGTTAATCCCACGATAGAAGGTTTGTTGAATCATGTTTTCCATCATATCGTTGTTGGGATATTCCTTGACCATTGTTCTATAGGTCTACCATATCTCGTGTAGTGGTTCATTCGGCTCTTCTTGATTGCCAAAATCTTGTCTCGAAGTGTAGCCATGTATCCGGGAGAGAAGAACTTAACAATGAACTTTTCTGCCAACTCATCCCAAGTGTGAATTGAATGGTTCGGCAATTGTTCCAACCAATCGAAAGCTTTCCCCCATAGAGAGAAAGGAAAAAGCCTTAGCCTTAATGCATCCTCGGAGACATTTGTTTTCTTGCTCTCCTAACAAGTGTTCGCAAACCCCTTCAAATGTTTATAAGCATTTTGTATTGGAGCACCGGTGAAGAAACCCCGTTGCTCAAGCAAAGTGAGCATCACATTGGTGATTTTGAAGTTGCCTGCTCTAATAAGGGGAGGGACTATTGCACTAGCATAACCTTCGTTGGGCAATATCCGGTGTGGAGCCACTCGTGGTAGAGGTGGGGGTGGAACGGGCACATTATCATGAGGTACCCGGCCTCTCTGATTGGCTTGTGGCTCATGCGGTACCTCCTCTACTTGCTCGTCATACGCATCCAAATCCCCCAAAGGCAAATTTTCGAGCTCATTGTTCTCCATGGTTGCACCTAAGATGTCACGCCCCGACCTTGGGGAGCGCGACCGGCGCTCAACAGAGATACCCCGGTCGAGCAAGCCTGCACAATGCCGTCTACCCAACTCACCAATAAATAAAGAAAAGAATACACTCCATCAATTAGACAGTAACAGGTCATGTGAACAACACCAGTTCATTGTCATAGGTTACATCATTAACAAGTCTCCAAAATAGTACACTATACAATCATAGTGTAAGTGGAAAAAGTGATACGGTTACAACATTTTTAGTTCAACCTTCCAAAAATAAGATACAACGAACACTATGTCTATGGATCCTCTAACATAAATAAAAGAGTACTACGACAGTGCTGGCAATAAGGCCCCAGCTATACCTCAAAATACTATGTACAAAGGACAAGAGATACAAGACCCCGAAATGAAGTGGGGCTCACTAAATCGGCTGAGGAGAGGATGTGTTGCTATCAATGATCAATACCACCTGCTATGGAACCACCTACATCCATTAAAGATGCAGCGCCCCCGGCAAAAGAGACGTTAGTACATATGGAATAGTACTAGTATGTAAAACTAAACACCCTCTCAATAGAACGAGTAATAGTAAATGGAGAAGAAAACATGAAATCAATAAGAGATACAAATAGCATCAAGGTGTCAAGTTAGGGGAAAGGTAAATTTGAAGTAAGTTCCAATCTTTTTAAGTTGGGAGATCTTTAGCACCGATACACCATCGTATTTTTGGCACGGAGTCCGATCTCAGCCCAATCGGCTAAGGCGTCTCACCCAGAGACATCCACTCACAATACCACTATGTGCGTCGTATGGCGTCTGATCTCAGCCCGATAGGCTAAGCCGTCTCACCACAATGTCGTGTGGGCTGACATCACATCACATCTCACTAGCAATAATCTCATCCCATTTAAGGGGAAACATCTCAACACATCAATCTCATCTCATATAAGGGGAAGCAACCTCATCACATTAACACGGGGATTTACCCCTCAATCACTCCTACACCGGCACGTGTAGATTCAGGGTTAGGTTATTTTGACCTACTCTTCCTCGATGACTAAACGATACTCCCAAAGCATTTATTATTTAAAGGATTTACCACTCATTTCATAATCTTTTACATATAATTCATTTCATTGGCACCAATGGATATAATGCAATATCATTCTTGGCACGTTGGCCGCACATCATATTTCATGCTCTCTTCTTTCACTTTCAAATTTCATCATGGATAATCAACAGCAAGGATTTTCAAATTAAGACTTCAAATATACATGTGAGCAAATAAGGGTGTAAGGCATATGGAGATTTCTTACATAATTTGGCATAACAGCTTCCATTTGAACTTGACTTGAAGTCACAACAGTTTAATACATGACTCATGCTTTGAACACGCTCCCGAAGAAAAACATAATATTATAAGAATATTCGGAACACATTTTGAACATATATATATATATATATATACCCTTCGACACAAAGCTTATTCGGAATAGCAAGTTTAAAATGAACAACACGGAACTTACACGATCATCGTGGGATTAAATTCTAAGAGAGGATTTTAGCCAGCATACCTCACCTTGAGCTTCCTTAAATTATTACAATGTTTGGAAATCTTATCCACCTCGATCTATTTAGAAATATAAAAAAATTAAACACAAATTAGGAAGGAGTTCATGGTTCCAGCTCATTTGAGCATTTAATCAAACACTAGGTGGGCATTATAATTTCTAGCTTCTCCTCTGGTGGATTTCCTTCACCCCACAACCCAAGGTCTACCCATTTGAGCTCAACTACCTTCCCACAACTCATGATTGTACATGCATGCATAGATATACTCTCACACCCAAGAATCACACTCCTCATTAACCTTCTTCTACCCCAAATTTGAAATTGAGACTAGGATGTGGAACCTTACCTCTTGAATGAAGAACTTGTGAGGTTCTCCTTGTAAATCTTCCAACCTTTGAGCAAGAATTGGTGAACAATTAGCTTAGGAGCTTTCCCTCTTACTCTATGGCACTTCCTCACTCTCAAATATTAGATTTTTGCTTTAAAAATGGCCCTTTACATCTATATATCGAAATAGGATCGGGTTATAAAAACCAAACAATGGACCCTCCGAACACAGCTTTGCGGTCGCAGAGTGGACCGCATAATGGATATGCAGTCTGCAAAAATGGGCCGCAGAAGTGATGTTAAGAGCTAGGTTGTTCGGGTAAAGTCTGCAGTCTGCAAACCAGTTTTGCGGTCGCATAACGCGCCGCAGAACTCCCCTCCGAAAATCTTCATATTGGGTCTGCGATAGATTGTGTGGCCCGCGAAATGGTTATGCGGCTGCATAACGGACCGCAAAACAACCTCCAAAAATTGGCCATTTCTCTGCCAAAAATGTTCTTTAACTCCCCAATGCACTGTTCAACCCAAAACGTCTGTACCGCATATCTCTACAATCATCCACACATAAATCTATCTTGGCATCACAAAACCCCAGGTTCTGGGTGAAATTTTGTGGGGCCTTACATCCTCCCCCGCTTAAGATCATTCATCCTTGAGTGAGGGTCAAAATCCGCCATTAGAAACCAATGTGACTCCGCTACTATTTCACACACCAGCAGTTCCAAATTTTTTATTAACTCCCTAAATTTCAAAAAATTTTGCTAGACTCTCCCCTGTAATTGGGCCTATCCACCTACCAGAGAATCCCAAAACCAGTCCTAACAACATAACCACAACACAACGATGTGAAACAGCATGGAAACAACACAGGCCACAATGTCATAAACATTACATTACCAAGAAGGAGTAGCCTCAACATAAGATGTACAGGGGAAACATAATTTGTAGAAAGTTAACTTTCAACATCATGAACACAATTACGTAGCTATTCAAATAAATTAGGGTACTTCTTCTTCATCTCTTCCTCGGCTTCCTAGGTGGCCTCTTTGACTTGTTAATTTCGCCATAACACTTTCACAGAGGCAATCTCATTGCTTCTCAACTTTCGAACTTGCCTATCAAGAATGGCAACTAGAATTTATTCATAAGTAAATTCTTCATTAACCTCAATATTATCAACCGGAACAATGAGTGACGGATCTCCAACCACCTTCTTCAACATGGATACATGAAACACTGGGTGCACTAAAGACATGTCTGGAGGTAGTTCAAGCTTGTAAGCCACTAGGTGGGCATTATGATTTCTAGCTTCTCCTATGGTGGATTTCCTTCATCCCACCACCCAAGGTCTACCCATTTGAGCTCAACTACCTTCCCACAACTCATGATTATACATAAATGCATAGATACACTCTCACACCCAAGAATCACACTCCTCATTAACCATCTTCTACCGCAAATTTAAAATTGAGACTAGGATGTGGAACCTTACCTCTTAGATGAAGAATTTGTTAGGTTCTCCATTTAAATCTTCCAACTTTTGAGCAAGAACTAGTGAACAATTAGCTTAGAAGCTTTTCCTCTCACTCTATGGCACTTCCTCACTCTCAAATATTAGATTTTTGCTTCAAAAATGTCCCTTTACATATATCGAAATAGGGTCGGGTTATAAACACTAGAAAATGGACCCTCCGAATACAGTTTTGCGATCGCATAATATGCCGCAGAACTACCCTCTGAAAATCTTCATGTTGGGTCTGCGATGGATTATGCAGCTCGCGAAATGGTTATACGGCCGCATAACGGACCGTAAAACAACTTCCAAAAATGTGTCATTTCTCTGCTTCACTCTGTGGCGGATCTGTGGCCCGCAGAGTGATTCTACGGTCTCATAGTGGACCGCAAAAATGCTCTGCTCTGCCAAATTTTTCTTCACCTCCCCCAATACACTATTCAATAGTGAGTGGAAACCTCAGGTTCTGGGTGAAATTTTACGGGGCCTTACATAAGATTTCTCACACAAGTTAGTAACACGTAAGGAAAAGAAGATATTCCAAAAACAAACCCAAATATATAGCTAACACAATTTTAACTCCCCAACAATGACGCCAAAAATTGATCCACGTCCAATCCGCACTCAATAGTGAGTGAAAACGGTCGTTGGAAGAATAGTACACAATAAGAGTCGGAGTCGATTTCCACAGGGAGTTACTAGGGGTGTTAGGGGTATACACTTGATGAAAGCGAATTGAATAACTAAATTTCACTTCCACAAAAGGTTTTGATTTCTAATTCTAATTTTACTCTAGCAACTATAAGCTAAGAAAAGAAACTAGAAACGAATGATTGTTTTTGGTATTTTTCCAAATAGTTAAAAAGCCTAGGGATGTGACCATAACCTAGGTGTTCGCCTAATGGGTTAAATACGTTAATACTTGTTTTGTTGATTGGGGTGTAATATAGCTGTCAACTCTATATTACCCACTCAATACCTCTCGGTCAAAGAGTGATTTTGCCCAATTTGGCTTTCTCAAGTCCAAATGGGTATGAAACAAAATAGTTGACATGAGCTAAGTCGGGTTTTCACTATCTCTAGTTTGAACCCTTTAATTAGGCTAATCAAATCCTCAATTGGCCCAATTCTTTATTAGCGAAGTTATCCAAGACTAGGTCCCTCTTTCTCAAGTAGAGACTAAGTCAAAAAGGCATGAATCAATGTTTGCAACCATTAATTCTAAACTTGAAGCATAAACAAAGCTAAATAATCAACACCCAATCATAAACAAGAATTAAATTAAATACTCATAAGGTTTACACACTAGGGTTGGGTCACAACCCTAGTAAGAATCTAGGTACTCATAGTGAGAATTGAAGAAAATAAAGAAGAAATGCTAATTAAACTCATAATCTAAGATTAAAATGATAAAATATAATGTTTAAACACTAAAATAGTCACAAACTTTCTAAAATGGAAAAATGTAACGGCTACAGCAGCTCAAACTTTGAAACTTGACCTAAAAATGTGAAACTCGTCTATTTATAGTGGCCCAAATTCGCTCACAAAAATTCCCCTCGGGAGGTTCTACGGCCGCACAATTCCATGTGCGGTATGTATATTTCTTCAGTTGCAAGATCTTAGATTCTGCAGCCACACAATTCTAGATTGCGGTTGCGAAGCATCGTTTGCGACCGCACAATTCTGGTGCGGTCCGCACTTCAGCAAAGCTTCAGGACTTGGTCTTTTTCATACTCTCTGGACTTTGAATCATTTATCAGTGCAGACCTTGTTCTGCGGCCGCACATTGGCCATATTCCTGTTGGGATCTTTCACTTGATCTGCGGCCGCAAATGGAATTCTGCGGACCGCACTTCTTTAGTTATGCGCCCTTTCTTGCCTTGTGATTCGGAACACTCCTTACTGAGTCGGATTTCATCATGGGAGACCAAACTTCCAACATTCTTGCAGTTTGCACACTTTTATTAGTTTCTGGAACATAAATTAATATTTTTGGACTAAAACAAAAGCAAAAAAGTGATAATAAGTAGTCAAAATCCCCACTTATCACTCCCCCGGCCTGAGAAGTGGTTGTTGTGGCCGGAACTGAAATCGCCTGAGCAAGGCTAGTGCAAACAGTCAATATCTGGGCCAGAGCCTCCTGAAGGCCTGGAATCACAATGCGCACAGCTGATCCCACCACTGGTCCCACCGGCTCAACCACATCTGGAATATGCTCCGGAGCTGGAGCAACTGGTGGGTCTACAGGTGCTGCTCTAGCTTATTTACGAGCTGTACCTCAGCCTCTATCGCGGCCCCGACCTCTTGTGGACCTAGCTGGTGGTACTGGTGGCCGTCTGCCCGATTCGATTGCACGTGTCCTCACCATCTGTGAGAATAGAATAACAGAATTTTAGTTCCCGGAATCAACAAATTAGCACAACAAGAATACAAGAAAGTGAAGTTTTCCGAAGCGTTCGGTAGCCGCTCGAAGATAAGTACAGATGTCTCTGTACCGATCCGCAAGACTCTACTAAACCTGCTCATGATTCGTGAGACCTATGTAACCTAGGCTCTGATACGAACTTGCCATGACCCAAAACTCAACATGCCGTGATAGCACCTATCACAGAACTAGATAAGTCGACATACACAATAAAACTAGGTATTTTGTTTTAAAAATAAGATGAAGCAATTTTAACAGTAATAACTCTCATAAATAGCCGATATAAACAATTACGACTCAAATACAATTTTTCCAGAACCCGGGTGTCACTGAGTACATGAGAATCTATACAATAACATAGTCTGAAACATCGTCTAGAAAGGTAGAACACCATAAGTAAAACTAAGAGATAGAGGAGGAGAGTCAAGGATTGTGGACGCCAAAGCAGCTACCTCGATGATATCTGAACGAGCAAAACCTCCAAGATCAGCAACCACCGTGCCCGAAAATACCTGGATATACACACGAAGTGCAAGGTGTAGCGTGAGTACAACCAACTCAATAAGTAACAAGTCTAACCTTTGGGCTGAAAACAATGATGAGCTCAACCAATACAGTACAAAAAATGTGGACATGCTTCTAGGTTTAACAATTAAGTTCAACACAGATAAGATATGCCAAGTGTGACTAATATGAGGAATATGACGTCTCTATATCTATATGCCAATATGAATACCGTATGTGATGCAACACAATGAAAACCTTATGTACTCACACTCTCAGAGTACTCAATCTGACTGTCTCAATTCTTGCTCGTCACACTCAGTCACTCAGCACTGTACGGTGACTACTATGGCATGCAGCCCGATCCACATATAACCATAAGGCCTATTGCAGCGCGCAATCCGATCCACATATAGCCATAAAGCTTGTTGCGGCGTGTAACCCGATCCACATATAGCCATAAGGCTTGTTGCGGCGTGCAACCCTCTCAACATATAGCCATAAGGCATGTTGCGGCGTGCAACCCGATCCACAAATCTCACTCACAGTACGACTCTCAGGCTCCAACTCAGTCATCAATCTCTCCAGTCTCTCGGGCTCATAAATCTCATGCCAATTAGCCCAAACAATGATATATAATACAACAATAATAGTAACAGAGAGTGAGATATGATATGCAAATAATGGATGTGACTGAGTACAAAATTGCCATCTAAGCAAATAATTCAACAGTAGAAATGACTACTGTGGGTCTCAACAGGATAAACATATAGCCTAACATGATTTCTAACATGAATCAGTAGCTCAACTACTCTAACACATAGAGATCACATGAATGACCACAAGGTTTGATAACTACACAATACCACGGAATCAACCGGATTACAATTTTCACGGTGCATGCCCACACGTACGTCACCCAGCATGTGCGTCACTTCAATACCAATCACATAACACGTACTTCAGGGATTCGTACCCTTAGAACAAAGTTTAGAAGTGTTACTTACCTCAAACTGTGTAAATCTCTACTCCAATAAGCCCTTGCTTCGCGAATCGGCCTCCGAACGCCTCGAATCTAGCCACAAACAATTCGATACAATCAACACGAGCTATAGGAATCAATTCCATATGAAAATGCTAAGTTCTTATTCAAAAGTCAAAAAGTCAACTCAAAAGTCAACTCCCGGGCCCACGTATCAGAATTCGATAAAAGTCACAGAATCTGAATACCTATTCAACCACGAGTCCATCAATACCAAAATTACTCAAATCCGATAC
>AWOL01S0080782.1:0-15228 GCA_000715115.1 Nicotiana otophora | reverse complement strand
AGAAAGTGAAGTTTTCCGAAGCGTTCGGTAGCCGCTCGAAGATAAGTACAGATGTCTCTGTACCGATCCGCAAGACTCTACTAAACCTGCTCATGATTCGTGAGACCTATGTAACCTAGGCTCTGATACGAACTTGCCATGACCCAAAACTCAACATGCCGTGATAGCACCTATCACAGAACTAGATAAGTCGACATACACAATAAAACTAGGTATTTTGTTTTAAAAATAAGATGAAGCAATTTTAACAGTAATAACTCTCATAAATAGCCGATATAAACAATTACGACTCAAATACAATTTTTCCAGAACCCGGGTGTCACTGAGTACATGAGAATCTATACAATAACATAGTCTGAAACATCGTCTAGAAAGGTAGAACACCATAAGTAAAACTAAGAGATAGAGGAGGAGAGTCAAGGATTGTGGACGCCAAAGCAGCTACCTCGATGATATCTGAACGAGCAAAACCTCCAAGATCAGCAACCACCGTGCCCGAAAATACCTGGATATACACACGAAGTGCAAGGTGTAGCGTGAGTACAACCAACTCAATAAGTAACAAGTCTAACCTTTGGGCTGAAAACAATGATGAGCTCAACCAATACAGTACAAAAAATGTGGACATGCTTCTAGGTTTAACAATTAAGTTCAACACAGATAAGATATGCCAAGTGTGACTAATATGAGGAATATGACGTCTCTATATCTATATGCCAATATGAATACCGTATGTGATGCAACACAATGAAAACCTTATGTACTCACACTCTCAGAGTACTCAATCTGACTGTCTCAATTCTTGCTCGTCACACTCAGTCACTCAGCACTGTACGGTGACTACTATGGCATGCAGCCCGATCCACATATAACCATAAGGCCTATTGCAGCGCGCAATCCGATCCACATATAGCCATAAAGCTTGTTGCGGCGTGTAACCCGATCCACATATAGCCATAAGGCTTGTTGCGGCGTGCAACCCTCTCAACATATAGCCATAAGGCATGTTGCGGCGTGCAACCCGATCCACAAATCTCACTCACAGTACGACTCTCAGGCTCCAACTCAGTCATCAATCTCTCCAGTCTCTCGGGCTCATAAATCTCATGCCAATTAGCCCAAACAATGATATATAATACAACAATAATAGTAACAGAGAGTGAGATATGATATGCAAATAATGGATGTGACTGAGTACAAAATTGCCATCTAAGCAAATAATTCAACAGTAGAAATGACTACTGTGGGTCTCAACAGGATAAACATATAGCCTAACATGATTTCTAACATGAATCAGTAGCTCAACTACTCTAACACATAGAGATCACATGAATGACCACAAGGTTTGATAACTACACAATACCACGGAATCAACCGGATTACAATTTTCACGGTGCATGCCCACACGTACGTCACCCAGCATGTGCGTCACTTCAATACCAATCACATAACACGTACTTCAGGGATTCGTACCCTTAGAACAAAGTTTAGAAGTGTTACTTACCTCAAACTGTGTAAATCTCTACTCCAATAAGCCCTTGCTTCGCGAATCGGCCTCCGAACGCCTCGAATCTAGCCACAAACAATTCGATACAATCAACACGAGCTATAGGAATCAATTCCATATGAAAATGCTAAGTTCTTATTCAAAAGTCAAAAAGTCAACTCAAAAAGTCAACCCTTGTCAACTCTTTCAACTTAAGCTTCCAACCTTGGGACTAAGTGTCCCAATCCATTCTGAAACATCCCCGGCACCGAACCAACCACCTCCGGTAAGTCACATAACAACAATTTAGCATAGAATAAGCAACAAATGGGGAAACGGGGCTATAACACTCAAAACGACCAGTCTGGTCGTTACAATCTGCCCGATTCTCTTTCCTTTTTGGTGTGTAAAGATAGTTAAAGAGATCTTTACGCAAATAGCCGCACGATTTTACTATTTACTTTTCTAGTTGGTATACATAGATTATATACTATTTATACATAGTTATATACATATTATATATATTATATATTCGCCGGCTATTTTTAATTTAAGTAATTGAATAAACTGCTATTTAGGTTAATTCTTCAAAGTAAAAAGGGACCGTGGGCCGTAAGTGCACGAAATGATCAAGTTAAAAAAGGAGAAATTACGTTGGGCGCACCTTTTTATAATTGCTGTTTACATTTTTGAGAAAAATTATCCAATCTGGTCTTTCAAAACAATAATACAATTAATATTACTTAATTATAAAATACTATCAATATTAACCAAATATTACCTATATTAGCCCAATTAACTATTTGTATGCTTCTCCCAGGTAGCATCGAATGTTTCCCCATCACATAAATTCGATATTTTTCTCGCCCAACTTGCCTTGTTCAACTTGGCATCTTCACCAGTTCTTTATAGTTTATACCAAACAAATTTAGTAATTAGATAACTTTAAAATCCTCTGCAGAATCACATAGTCGTGGAAATAATAATGTCATTACTCCCTTTTTATAGCTGACTGTGGTTGCCTATGAACTTTGTAATTAAATAATTTGAAAAGTGTAGAAGATTAGCGGAAATTACATTGAATGCCATTAACTCGCTTAAGTTTGAAATTGAAAATTTGGGTTTTTGAAGTTAGAATTTATTTTGAGTGGGTATTGTTGCAATAGATTGGGTACATCTCATGAAGTTCGAATTTCAATTTTGGGACGATTTGGTTGAGATTTGAGGTGGTTTGAATTGAAATTTGTGTCAATTCGAACTAGAACATGAGATGTATATCCCTCTACTATCTTCCATGTACTTATTTATTTATCCCACACATATCTATGGTATATCCATTAGGTAACCTTTGTATATCTATGTATACATGTATGTGAGATACATGTGAGAAATATGTGACGTAGAGAAATTTTTAAATTCGATTTCAATTAAGAGTTTTGACTCCAAACCATTCCAAAATCACCTCTGATTTTCCTCAAATTTTGTATATTGTCTAATCAATGTGTTTTCAACGAATTCCAATAATACCCATCGAAAAAATATTATTTGAAATTAATTAATGAATAGGAACTTAATAAATTATTGTAAAACGCTAACTTTTATCATCACTTATATGAGGATAAATTCAAATTGATCACATTACTTTTTTCACTCTCGAACTCTATTCAATTTACCGCTAACGATATGCTTTCGTAGAATTTAAATCAGACATTGTAGATTAAAATTCAAAGTGTACTTGTAATATATTCCATATAATTTTCAAACAAGATTTCTCACTACTCCTTTTGCCAGCTTGATTCTTTCCTCTCGTCATATTTCCACACACGTTTCTCTCTTTTTGCCTAGGTTTTTAGAATATTATATGTTATTTGTAATTTTTTATAGTTATTTTAATAGCATAACTTAGTGCATAATTATTGGTAAATAACATTTATTTTTGGCTTATTTTGTAGTTTTCTCTATATTTTAATCTCATTAAGAAAATTTTAGTTTTTGAAGGTTTAAGTCTAACTATTGAAAATTATTGAAGTTGGTATAAGAAGGTTGTATATCAAATTTAGGGTCATTTGGTGTTGACTTGGATTACTTTTGAAGCAAAACATGATGGTGAAATTTTTGCACAAGACTTAAAGAGACCATCAGAATTTTATGTGGAAAATTATGACTATTTGCCAGGATTTTTGAAAATAAGTTATGGCAACTGTCAGATTGTGACAATTATTACGATTTGTCAGGATTTTTGCCATCAATTATGAAGACTCTCAGAATCTTAGCCAAAGATGACGATTTATTATAAATTCTGATAAGCATGCTTTAAAATTTTGACGACGCGAAAATTATTTTTTCAAAAATATTCTTCAAAGCTTAAACGGTAGCACCAAATAATCCTATTTGTGCAAATCATCCGTTAAAAATGGCATTGGTTGGTCTTTCTTCTTTTACTCTTCTAGTATTTTTTGTACATTTAGAAAATTCTATCCTTATATTATTTAACCTAAAAAGATTGCTTCTTCCGCCTGCCTTCTATACACTTTCACGAGAAAATGACTAGTTTCACGGAAAAGAATTTCCTGAAATTTGATTTGCACATCAACTAGTAGTTTCTTTAACATTTTCTTTTGTTCATATATAACAAATTTAAACAAAAGGGAAAGCAGTCTCATTTAGGAAGCAAGTTAATACGGTATCATTTGACTGTTGAAACCACCAGTTAAAAATGGTAATTAAGTCTTAAAATCTAAAGCATGATAAAGCAGTTCGGCTTCGTTACTTCAAATAAGCAAATGAAATTCATCACTTTGGGGTTATATCAGACTTTCATTATTTAATTACTAAAAATAACAATTTTGGTCCTTGATTGCTTGCTTAATATTGATTTTGTATTTTTTGTGTGAGTACTTAACCTTCCATTAAATTAGAAGTCGCAGCAAAGCTTTTATCTTTCTTCTTATTGTACAATGGGACCATAACTCTAAAATCTATCGTATTGATCCTTGTTTTAATTGGTTTAGCTTAATTATTTCTTGGACTACAATTAAGTGAAGTTTTTATAAATGCCACTTTCTACCTTACTAAAGTCAAACTTGGGAAGTAGTTGGAAGAGATTTAGGAGATCAATCTCTTTCCTTAGAATTTTAATTAATCACTGTAAATATCAAAAGTTAAAAGTCTATGCACATGTAACATTAACTTTTTCATATGCCAATTTATTTCTATTTTCATTCAGAAAAAATGATACTCCAACATACTATATGGATCAAATTAAATTATGACAAAGAAAACATAAATGGAAAAGATTGTCATTTTATAATTTTAACAGACTTTTCAAAATTATAAAGTTGTATTTTCCAAAAGGGCAAATTAATCAGTTTCCGTCCACGTTATAAAGTTTGGGCAGATTATGCACCAAAAGGTGAGCAAAGGTGTTTAATGTGAAGGCAAGACAAGTTTAAAAATGTAAATCTGAGCCATTATGGATTATTAATCACCCAACGCTGTCTCTCTTTTGCTAAATTAAAAATTAAATTCCTGTGGTGATCAAAGTAATCATCATTAGAGGTGAACAAATGTTACTTCAAACTACGTTTCAACTGAAATAATAATTCAAATTAGGACCATCTTCATTGAATAAGTACTAGATGATAATAACACATTATCAATATAATGACCATTGACCACAACTTTACAATAGTTTTGATGGCCATCACCCTTTATCAGTGGGAGCATAATTAGATGAACCAACTAGGAGGATTATTACAGTCCACTAGTCCGTCTTTGAGTAATGCTCTTCTGTTTTTGTTTTTGACACATTATTGAAAAGTGACTATATCATGATTTCTTGTACATTGGTGGAACCAGTTCCCTATCATCTTTGAAATATCTAAGTTGAGGGTACCCATTAGACTTGTCACAAATAGTACATAACACTATTGATAGTTGTCTTCTTACAAGGGAGTAGTGCATCTCGTGTTTGAACACTTCCCCCCAACACCCACACACACGACACACATCGTATGCCTCAAAAAACAATTTGCTATCTATTACGTCCTCGTTCAGTCTCTAAGTTAGACACACAGTTCCAGAAAGCTTTTAAAGTTTATAATACCTAAATCATATGCTTAAAAGGTAGTATGCGTTAAAATATATGATGTTGGGCATATTTCAATATGTGTTGATGTTACTTTACTAATTTTTAACCGCTTTTTGATGCTATTTGATCTTTAAAATGTCCAACATGCTTTAATTATTGGTTTTATGACTAATTGAGTTGTGTGTGATGATTTAGGGTGTTTGGATTGCAAAAATATGAAGAAAATGTGCTCTAACTAGAGGAAGAGGGGTTGGATGCGTCACATCCAATCTAGAAAAAAATCAGATTTCATGCACCCTTAGCAGTGAAGTCGACCCATAGCATCCGTACCTGGGCAAAGCTGAGATGGAGGAACAAAGGGTGGATGCTCATCCATCCTAGCATGCGAAGCTGGGAAGTGGAGGACGAGGTGGATGTGACGCATCTACCCCAGCATCAATCCCAGGACGTGATTTGGATTAGGAATAGGAGAACTTTGGCCCACGACTTTTGTACGCAATATATAAGCCAAAAATACCTCTTTTAGGTCATCTAACATATTGGGAAGGAGGAAAAAGCCACGACAAAGCTTGGGAACCACGGAATTCATCTTGAGTTCTTATTTTTCCTTCTTTTATTGATTTTTATGCACTCTTGTGAAGTTTTTGATGATTGCATGAACATGAGTGGCTAAGAACCTTATTATTCTAGGGTCATGGGTATATATGAATGTTGACGTTTGAAGTTTAATTTGACAAAGTTAATTTTATCATATTGGGTTGTTTAATAATTCTGTTTTTAATTAATTTGCTGAGTAGCTAACAGTGAATTACTATCTACGAATCTAGAGTTGAACTCGAAAGTGGGAATTCTAGATTGCATATAGAATTAAATAAAGCAAGTTCTTGAACCCGGGCATCGGGGAACGGATTCGCAATTAGGATAGAAATATACCTAATTGTCTTGCTCGGTTGAAATATAGGAAGTGTAAATGCATTCTTATTAATCTTAATTTCATAGACATATAGGCATTAAGTTAGCTTGAATAGGCGAGTAAGAACTCGATAGATTCTTATGAGTAATATCAACCCTGTCAATCAACAATCTAGATAAATCAATTAGTTATTTTAAGCTAAGAATGCAACATGATTGTTAGATAACCTGTGACCCTGGAATATTATCTCTTATTGATTGTTATTCGAAATCATTTAAGTGTTGTGGTTGATCTTTAGTATTTCATTACTTAATAGTTTTTAGGTAGTAAATTAGAAAATTATCTATTTTGTGAGAAATCGCTTGAATCGATAAGTTATTTGAGTTTGAGTTAGTCAAAAGTTAATCATAAGTCTTCGTGGGAACGATACTCTATTCACTACTATATTATTTGACGACCACGTATACTTACATGAGTGTGTTTGGTCGCAACAATATACCATAAACCATGTATTTTATCATAGTATTCTATATGAAATTATTAATTGTTTATTATTATTTGTTTATTTATTTGATTTAATAAGGTTTTATTTTTAATAGATCATGTGTGTGTCCTTTGCTTATATAGTACATGATTTAGTGAATAGAGTTTTAGCTTATAGACGAAAGATTAAATCATCGGGTCTTATAAGTCATAAAGTTTATGTTCACAATTTATTGATGGAATTGGAGAAATCATCGGAATGGTTGTAGCACAAGATTAAATATAATTTATCTTAATTATAAAAATAATTTAATTCCAATTTCTTATGCTAGTATATTTTGTATGTATATAACGGACCAAGTAGAGATAACTGTTTATACTGACTTAATAACATAATTCTCTAGTCCATTGTGACGACCCGATATGTCGTTTTGAGTACTAGCTCCTTTTTCTATATTCCGGGACCTCTTGTAGCTTCATTTTATGATTTAAAACTTGCGTGTGTGGTCCGTGTCGTTTTCGAAATTATATGTGAAATTTTGAAAATTGCGATTTTTGACTTAAAATAAAGCTAGAGTTGACCAAGGTCAACTTTTTTTAAACGACTTCGGATCGGTATTTTGACGATTCTAGTAGGTTCGTATGATGTTTTGAACTTATACGCAGGTTTGGTTGGGTGCCGATTGACCCGAGGGCATTTTGGCGCATTATGTGAAAAATTGAAAATTTGAGTTTCAAAGTTGAAAATCTTGAGTTTTGATGATTCTTTTATGATTTGAGTTAGCGAGCGAATTTATATGATGTTATTACACTTGTGTGAATGTTCGGATTGGAACCCGAAGGGCTCAAATGAGTTTCGGATGTGTTCTGAAATAGTTTGAACTGCTGTTAAAATTCTGCTAGTGCTGAGAGTCTGCAGATCTCGCATTTGCGAGGTCCTGCTCGCAAATACGAGCATCGCTTTTGTGGTCAATGTATCTCATGTCTTCGCATTTGTGAGGATAGGCTCAATAAATTTTGCATACAACACTTGAAATAAGTTAAGCGAAAGTCTAAAGAAAAACTAATCAATAAATTAAATTTACAGTATTTTAATTTAATTGATTAGTATCTTAATCTTAACATGAAAAATTAAATAAGGTGTAATGGAAGAATTATAAATTGAACTAAGCAGTGCAATAACGATTTTTAGCGTAATAATTCATAATTTATTATGGTAGATATTAATTTTGAATTTTCAAATTAATTTCATAATAGGAAGTCTTGTTAATTAAATTTTATGGTCCATGTTGGGCCTGAATAATTAGGAATTAGAAAAACTTTTTCTTGGTGGAAAGAAAATCCAAAAGGTTTTTACCATTAAAAATGTGGTATATGTAAGAGGGTGTTTCTATCGGATGCCACATGTTTCTCCTTGATAACATACTCGCAGATTATGATGACATCCCCCTAGGGTCGTCCTCTCATGTTTCTCCCTGATGACATACACGCAGATTATGGAAACTAATCAGTATTTGGAATTTGTGTATCTTCTTTATATGCAAGCTCCTTAGATGTATACATAATTTTTACTATGTATCTTCTTTATATGCTAGCCTCAGAATGTATACATGCCCTTTTATGCATGTCTTTTTATATGCTGAACTGTAAGTTGATTACGATTCTTGTGCATACCATTGATCTTATCTGTACCCTATGTTTAGATTACGATACTATTGTTGTGTATATATATATATATATATATATATATATTCATGAACTGTACAAGTTTGATAGTGAGTATCATTGATCACTCTCGCCACTACCTCGTCGAGGCTAGTCATGATACTTACTGAGTACATGGGATCGGTTTTACTCATACTACACTCTGCACTTAATTGTGTATATCCAAGAGTTAGACCTTGTTGAGCATTGAGAGTTGTAGTTATTGCTGTGGAGACCCGAGGTAAAGCTACATCCTGATTGCAGTCTATGGCATCTCCTTCTATCCTTTCGTTACGATTATTGTTTCAGACAGTGTATTATATTAGCAGACTTATATCCATATCTTAGGTCTCGGCCAAATAATCACATAGCCTAAACATAATTTCTAACATGAATCACATCTCAGTTAATCAACAGGTGGGGAAAATAATGATATAACAAGGTATGGTAGAAAACAATCCCGGTAATAGTCTAAATGTCAACTCAGATCATGATTACTCCGGTGCATGCCCACACGCCCGTCACCTAGTATGTGCGTCACCCCAATACATTTCATAAAATATGGTTCCCAGGGTTAAATGCCCTAAAATATAAGTTTAGATATGTTACTTACCTCAAAACGCGCAAATCAATACTCCAAAAGGCTCTTCCCATGCGTATCGACCTCTGAACGACTCGAATCTAGTCACAAACAACTTAATATCATCAAATAATGATGTAGGAAACAACTTCAAACAATAAAGCTTTAATCTTTATCAAAATCAAAAAGGTCAACCCCAGGCCCACACCCTGGAACCCGTCAAACCTCACAAATTTCGAACACCCAATTAATTACGAGTCTACCCGTATAGAAATTATCCAATTCTGATCTCAAATTGACCTTCGAATCCTCAATTTATGTTTTAGAAACGTTTTTACAACATTCCCAATTTCTCCAATTCAAATCATTAATCAAACACTAAAATCGAGGTTGGAATAATGAAATAATAATAAATTCGAGTAAAAAAAACTTATCCCGATCCAAATCGTGAAAATTCCCTCCAAAATCGCCCAAAACCGAGCTCTCTAACTTAAAATGTGATATAATAATTCAAACCATCGAAATAGAGTTTTAAAACATTGTGCCCATGTATTACCTTTCGCAATAGGAGAAAAGCCTTCGGGATTGCAAAGAACAAATTCCAAAGCTGCCAAACCTACTATACGAACGTAACGTCCATCTCGCGAACGCGATGACCAACAATATTGTGCCTACACAAACGTGTCCAGCCTTCCGCGAACATGAAGGCTTAAGGCCTGATGGCCCCAACCGGCCTCCCTTCTACGCGAACATGACTCCCTGCTCGCGATCGCGATGCACAGCCTCCGCGAACGCGTCCTTATCTTCGCGAATGCGGTGAAAGAAATCGATCTGACACCAAATAGAACTACGCGATCGCGGCTTCCCCTTCGCGATCGCAAAGAAGGAAACCAGCCATCAGCTGACAACAATCCACAACATAGAGAAATGGTCTGAAACCCATCCGAACAACCGAGACCCTCGCGACCCCATCCAATCACACCAACTAGTCCCCGAACACACCACGAACCTATGCGAGGCCTCAAATCACACCAAACAACATCAAAATCATGAATCGCACCTCAACTCAAGCCTAAGAAAACTAATGAACTTTCCAAATTCAAAATTCACGCCGAACAAGCCTAAACAACTCGGAATGACTTCAGATTTTGCATGTAAGCCCCAAATGACACAAGGATTTATTCTAACTCCCGGAACCAAAATCGGAACCCGATATCAACAAAGTCAACTCTCGATCAAACCTCTCAATCTTTCCAACATTCAACTTTTTAACTTTCTCCTAAAAGCACCAAACCAACCTACGGACCTCCAAATCCAAATCCGGACGCACGCCTAAGTACAAAATTACCATACGAAGCTATTAGATTCATCAAAACATCATTTCATAGTCATCTATACAAAAGTCAAACTCTGATAAACTCTTTCAACTTAAGCTTTTAACCTTGGGACTAAGTATCCCAATTCACTTCGAAACTTCCCCGAAACTAATCCTACCCCCCGGCAAGCCACATAATAGAAAATGAACATATAAGAGGAAATAAATAGGGGAACAGGGCTACAATACATAAAAATGATCGGCCGGGTCGTTACACTCTATTTGAGGAGCTAATTCGTGATCATGTTGAGCTGGTTGGACCAGCTCAGGCATCTGAGGGACCTATTGCTACACCTGGACTCTAGGAAACTTTGGCTCATATCCTGTGCATGTATGAGAATTTGGCTCAATTGGGTGTGATCTCGGTTGCACCAGCTACTTCACAGCTAGGGGAGGAACCTAGACACCCCCCACACGTACACCAAATTAGTTAGCTCATGGTTTTCAGACATGGGGGTTCCGTCGGTGCAGCCAATCATTACAGTTCAACCTGAGATTAGGTCAGCCTTGACTACGGAGGAGCAGAAAAAGCTGAAGAGATTTTAGAGACTTCATCCTCCCCACTTCACTGGAGAGCCTACTCGGGATGCACAGGGTTTTCTTGATTAGTGTCACTGGTTTTTGCATAGTTTGGGTCTGGTGGACTCAAACGGGATTGATTTCTTAACTTTTCAGCTGACAAAGCGAGCCTATAGATGGTGGCAAACCTATAAGTTGAGTAGGCCAGCTGGCGCAGCACCACTACATGGTTTCACTTCTAAGTTCTCTTCTTGGAGAATTTTATTCCACAAACTCGTAGGGTGAGTTGTATAGTGAGTTAGAGCATACATGAGGGTATGATCGTGACTCAGTATGATATAAGGTTCACGGACCTGAGACGTCATGCTGTGTTATTGATACCTACTGAGAGGGAGAGGGTTGGGAGGGTCAATGAGGCCCTCAATTTTTGTATTCGGTACGGGATGGCCCGAGAGGCCGAAATCGATACTATTTTTCATCAGGTTGTGGAGATTTCCAGGCTCTTAGAGCGTATTTGCAGGCAGGAGAGAGAGGAGGGGGACGCCAAGAAGTCCTGAGGTTCAGGTGATTTTGGTGGTGCCTCATTTGGAGGCCAAGGGAATTACAGTAGAGGCCGTCCTTTCAGGCCTGTTTAGTCAACCTCAGGTTCATCGTTATTCTTTAGTCAACCATGGTTCATATAGTGTTCGCCCAGGCCAGTCATCTTTTAGCGCACTGCCAACACAAAGTTCATATTGTGCTCCATCAGTTTAGGGTTCTTCGGGAGGATATTTAAGTACTCAGGGGTAGACACAGAGCCAACAACCTTGCCTCAGAGGAAAGATACTTTGAGTGTAGAGACTTAAGTCATATCAAGAGGGATTATCAACATTAAGAAATTTCCAATCAAGACTCTAGGTACACATATGAGAAATTAAGAGTCTTAAGAATATTGAGATTTTCTCACACAATTTGGCATACTAGCTTTCATTTGAAATAAGATTTAATGCCATAACACTTTAATGCGCAACCCACACCTTGAAACTCATGGGAACATTATGAAATTTGATTCTAAGAGAGAAAGTTTAGCCAACATACCTCAATTGATCTTCCTTACACTCTAAAATATTCCGAAAATCTTAGCAACTTCAATCCATTTTGAAAATGTAGCAAATTGAATCAAAATTAGGAGGATGATCATAGTTCTAGCTCATTTGAGCATTTTATCAAATACGAGGTGTGCATTAATGTTTTAAGGTCCTTTTATGGAGGATTCCATCATCCCACAACCCATTCTTTACCTTTTTTAGCTCAACAATCTTCCTACACCCTTTGATAACACATGCATGTAAGATGGACAATTCCCATGCCCAAAATATTATCTTGCTAATTACCCATTTCTAGACAAAATTCAAAATTGAGGGTTAGGGTGTAGAATTTTACCTTTAGGATGAAGACCTAGTGAGTTTTTCTTATTAATCTTCCAAGATTCGATCAAGAATTGAAGAACAATTATTGTGGAATACCTTCTCACTCTAGGGCACTCTCTCTCACTCTAAAATGTCAGATTTTACATCAAAATGGCCCAAAGCGTGTATTTAACGAAGTAGAGTCGGGTTTTAAAAACCCGCATAATTGATATGCAGTCCGCATATCGGCCGTATAATTTGGCCTCCAAAACTGGGCGTGACTGACCCCGTCTGCGGTCACTATGCGACCCGCGGACCTATTCTGGGGTCGTATAATGCACCGAAGAATGGTTCTGCGGTCACATAGTGTACCGCAGAACCTCCCTCCAAAAAATCCCAAAGCGGTATATGCGACAAGAGTGCAGCCCGCGAAGTGGTTATGCGGTCGCATAATGGCCACGTAATTTGACATCAAAATGACCCAAAAAACTTACCCACTCTGTGACCATTTTGCGGTCCATAGAGTGGTTCTGCAGTCGCAGAATAGGCCGCAGAAATGCCTACTTCTGCCCAACATTTTATTCAACTTCCCAGCGCACTGTTCAATACAAAAAGTCTGAACCGCGACAATCCTCAAACACGTAAGCCTACTCCGGCACCATGAAACCTTGAATTCATTTGCAAAATTGTACGGGGCTTTACACTGAAATACTTTGAAATTTTCCGGGGTGTTACAATATGTTGAACACCCATCCACATTCCCTTATTGATTTGTCCTTGTGCACTGCGTTGGCAAATTTTGAGTTTATGTCTTGATGACAATTGTTGGCATGTTGTGTTGTTATGATTATGGCACATGTGGACTTGTTGGGTGGATTGTTCGGGTGTTGGCACAAGGTTTCTGTCGTGCTATTGTTATTATTGATATTACACAGGTGGCGAGACAAGGCGGGATATATCGGGTTTGCACATGTGGCGAGACAAGGTGGTATGATTTGTTAATACGCGTGTGGCGAGACAAGGAGGGCATTTACTTTACTGTTGTAAACGCAATGAGAAAAGGGTAGCATTGTAGGGATGATATGTGATAGCCTGGGGGATATTCATTGATCATGTTGTGTGGTGTGCAAAAAGGGGTATTCGTTTTTGTGCTTATGACTTCTTTATGTGTGTCATGCATTTTACATGATTTGTTGCGTGATTTCTAACATGTCAACCTATGCCTATGTTATTACTTCATGATTTGGTTGCCTGATAGATTTACCTACGTGGAGTTGTTATCTCATATTCGGTTGAGTTGTTGGTAGTGTAACAGGTTAAAGAAAAAAAGAAAGTTGTTATCATGCATTTCTACATTTGATTCACGAAAATTTCTCTTGAACGCGTTAACGACAATTGACATGGGATTAGATTACATATATAGTATGAGGTCTTTGCCATGCAAGTGTGACATATGCTGTGGAACGAGGTCTTTGCCGTGTGAGGGTGATTGATAATGTGGGTGCGAGGTGCCTTATATGTGCGATTCTAATTAACGATTTGTTGTTGAAACTGAGCATTTATTTGTACTAAATTGTTAGCACTTGTTCTGATGAGATTACAGTTATTGCCTTCTGTTATTCTTTATGTTGCCAGTCTTTGATATTTTGCATAGGTTATTTGACTAGTGAGTGTCTTGACTTGAACCTCGTCACTACTCCACCGAGGTTAGTTTTGATATTTATTGGGTACCAACTGTGTTATACTCATATTACGCTTCTGCAAATTCTTTGTGCAGATCCAGATACCTCAGATCGTGCTGGTCATTAGTGAGTGGTGCCGAGCTGTTGGAAACTTCAAGGTACACCTTTTGTTCCACTCGCAAGCCTATGAATCACCCTTCTATTTCTTTCTAGTGTTTATGTCTTCCAAATAGTGATGTACATTTGAGACTTATTATGTATCCCTTGTAGAGATTATGCCTCAGTATTATCAGGTTTTGGGATGATGACTGTTGTATCTCTGATTTGGCTACATTATGGCCGCTTTATTTACATTTTGAAGTTGTTATATTCTGTTCAATATTGTCACGTGATAAGCTTACCTAGTCTTAGGTATTAGGTGCCATCACGACCCTTACGGTGGGATTTTGAGTTGTGACAAGTTGGTATTAGAGCTCTACATTCAAAGGTTCTACGAGTCATAAGCAAGTTTAATATAGTCTTGCAGATCGGTACGGAGACATCTGTACTTATCTTCGAGAGGCTACGAAACTATTAGGAAATTTCACTTATTTTATTCATATCGTGCGAATTTATTGATTTCGGATTTTGAGCCTTTACTTTCTATTCTCTCACAGATGGTGAGGACACGAGTTGTAGTTACTAATGATATTGCCCCCAGGGCAGAGACATAGGCCAAGGACAGGCACGTGCTACAACTAGAGCACATGTCAGAGCAGCAACTGAGGAGCCACTAGTAGTTGGAGCGGGCATCCGAGGCACCTATCTTTACCCCTAGACTTCAGGAGACTTCAACGCACTTTTTGAGCATGGTTGGTACCCTGGCTCAGGCGGGGTAGATCCCAGTTGCATCAGCTACTTCATATGCTGGGGGAGGAGCTCAGGCTACCGCCGTTCGTACTCTAGAGTAGCGAGCTCATGTTGATCAGGCTTTGGGTGTTATATCGATTTAACCCATGATTACGGTTC